>VYZQ01062632.1:11913-42406 GCA_013400655.1 Mystacornis crossleyi
TGGTGCAAATGGTTGAATGTACTAATGTACTACTTCAAACAGCCAATATGATACATATGAAGTGGTGACACTACAAGCGATGTGTAGTGCCTTGAGCATCCCAAGATACTTTTAGAAACAGTAGCCCCTTTGGACCAGCTCTGCTGTGGCTTATCATCCAGCATGTGCCATTTGACTTCATTCTCTTCTTTCCAAGTAAGAGGGGAAGTTAATGCACTCAGCCACAAATTATGCGAAGTGTAACACAGCTGTGTACAGCAACAAGACATTTGATCCTGAGGTGAAAAGGGCTCTGACATACCTGGAGGCACGATGCTCCTGAACTGACTCTGACAGGCTTCTCTCTCACACCTCTTTCCCTTTGCCCTGGAGGTGGTCAGCAGCTAAAAAAGGAATAGAAACTTAGCATCACCTAATTTATGAGAGTAACATTAGGAATTTTCCATCCTTCAAATACAATCCCACACTGAAAGCTGTAAATAAATCATGCCATATTCAGATATGTTTTTGACAATGATAAGAATATTCTAAATTATAGATGATGAAATAAACTACAGATTTACACAGAGAGAAAAGTGTAATAAAGTCTCATTCATTCTCCCAAAGGCCCAGTGAGTTTGATATACTATGTGAGAGGGTGTTTCAGGGGAAAAGTGTCCATTGAACATCCTGAGATGTTTTATAAGGCCTCATCCGTTATATACTTAATACTTCACCAGTGGAAGTCTACAATAGACATTCATTCCCACTAAAATTTCAGGCTTTTGGTCATTACCAGACTCTAAGAGTAATCCTAAAACTGTAATAGTGAATTCTAAAATTGCCCCTATAACTTACCAGACAGTCTGGAAAAAAAAAAAAAAAAACCAACTCAAGCAAACAACCCAACGAAACTCAAACCTCTCCCCAAATTTCTGCGTGAGGAGCAGCAACTGTAAAGGACATATTTGCAGAATCATTAATTTTGATTGTCTTGAGCAACTCTGTGTGGTCACTGGAATGGAGCAATCCATCATCCTGACAGTGCAGCAAGGTCCCTGTTCTGGTNAAGAGCTTTTGGCTCAGGGCCCAAGGGCCCTGGCTCAGGCTCCCTGGAAAAGCAACTGGATTTGGAGAACTTAGCAGAGGCTGTAGTACAATTAGGATGAAAATCAGTGATATAAGGACCTGACCAGGGCTGCGACTCAGAGGATAATCCTGAAGTGTCCTAGAATTATTGGGCTGAGGCTGTCCCCACAACACCCCATACAGTTAATGTGCAACAGTTCAGCTGAAAGAGTGCCTTGCCTGGGAAAAAAAGTGTCTTGGATAACAAAATACAAAAAGCCAGTTGCTGCTGAATTACACCTGAACCTTGAGCTGAACCTTGAACATGAAGAATCTGGAGCAAATAATCTGTCCTCAGTTTAGCCCACACTTGGTTTGGTAATTTATTCTTTTTTTTTCTGCTACAGCTCAGAGCAGAACATGGCCCCCAGCCTGATGAATAATAAAAATCAGAAAGATGACAAGCAAAAAAACAGTTTGGTTCATACCAGAGTAGGAAAGTTGTCCTGAATTATTTGCCCGGCAGCTTTTCCTTCACCGTTGTCATTGCACTGCCACGTTCACACTGTGACACGTCCAATAAATTTACCTCCAGTAAACAAGTAAAACATAAAATATCTATATGCTGTGGAACCATCAGTATAGTGTTCGACTTTGGAAAGCTTTCTCCCAAAATCTGTATTTCAGCACTACCCAGCTGCCTGCCTGTTGTTCAGCGGTCCCAGAGGACCTGCTTTACTGCTGGCTTTCCATTCGCCCTGCCTGGGAGAGCTGCTTCTGTGCTTTCCCTTATGCTACGCCCACACTGGGGGGTGCACTGGGAACTGGAAGCATCTGGCCAGGTGGGAGCACCACCACAAGAAGGACAACTTTGTGGCAGGACACAGATGCAGGAGCAGCTGCTCCAGCAACTGCCCACGAAGTCTGCACATGGGAATCACTGACACTCCTGTCACTGCTCACCTGTCACTGCTCACCCCTCATCACACCTCACACTTAAGGGCTCTTCTGGCACAAGCTTTTACTCATTACATGAATACTAATTACAGCATTACACGCAAAATAATTAAAGTAGCTGTAATACTTCCCCACTTTTTCAGATTTGCCCTGGAGCTCAGAAAGCCTCATCATGACAACTCCCATATCTGCCTGCTCAGTGTCTTTCTGGCCCAGGGTGAAATTGGTTTCTCATAATGAATGCACTCAAGCGCAGACATGGAGCTGTTAGCTTTATTCAGCAGGGGTTTTTAATATTTTTTTTAAATGAACTGCTATGTAATCACTATCCTAAAGTCAAATCCTAGAGCTCTTATTAGCACTGTCTGGGTAAAAGGGTGCAGGTAGCTTTTGGGAGAGTTTCCCCAACTACATCCTGGGATTTTGACATCTAAACTGTTTAAGGCTGTGTTTATCCCATGGATCACAAAAGGTTCCTGTCCTGGCTATGGCAACCTGACTCTGTGCTTGTGTCCCTGGCCAGGTTTCACTCAGGTCACCCCTTTCAGGCAGCAGAAATGAAGAATCAGTGCAGGTTTAATTTTCCTTGCGGATTCAAGGAACAGTTGAGGTACATACCTAATTTCAGGAGCCAGGAAGGACTAAAGTCATGAACTTAAAATACCCATATAAGTCCTCATCCTGTTGTGGCATGGCTTGGCAGTGTGAGGCCGCAGCTGAAGAGAGGACAAGGGTTGCCATGGACTAGGACTACAGGAGGTTGCAGTGCAATGGACGCAGCAAAACTTCACAAGAGACAGTTCCTATCTTTCCAAAGCACCTGTCCACACAAGGCACAGATACACCACAGAACCACCGGGCAGGCTGGACATGTTGGTGTAGTTTACTCCAGGGTCACCTTCTCCATGGACACCCGCAGACCTCACACATACATAGCAAGTGTAGTAACTATAGCACTAATCACTCAGTCTCTCCTGATGGTTATTCCAGGCGTGATCCCGTGGGATACATTAGTAGTAAGAATAATTTTTTAAATTACACAAATCTCTCAAGAGGCACCTTCTATTTCCAGAGGCATATTGTAAAAGAAAGACTCCTTAAGCCTATTCCATCAAGAGACTCTTTAAAAATCTCATCAGGAAAAAAGACAGTATTTGACTTTATTCAGTTCTCCCTTTTTCAGTGGTACTATTATCTTTGAGGGCATGTTAATGGATCTTGAACGTAACTTTTCTCTTGCCCAGGTTCTGGTAGTGGATTTGCCTAAAAACCCCTGAAATTTCAATTCAGTATTCTTTGAGTGAGAATCATGAGGGAAGGGAGTGCATTTCCAACCTCTGTAAGCCTCACTTCATGATATAAAATAAGACAATAAAGTAACTGTCAATGGCAACACATTGTTAAGAGGTTCACTCACCTTCCTTAAGGGGCAATGACTTTTATAGACTGACTCACTCATAAAAAACGAATTTTTATTTCACAGGGTCTGTCCCGCCTCTCATAAAAAACCTTTGATTCACTTGATTCCTATCTCTGGGAAAGCAATTTATCTCACTGCTTATGAGGCTATTGGAAAACAGGAAGTTGTGTGTATCTTCGTAGCACAGGCAGGATCTTTATGTACGTGCCTTTCAGGGTGAAGCCATAGCACTTGAGGCCATTCTTTATTAAGAGGGTAAGTGTGCATACAGCCTACAAACATTATGTCAGCACATGCATCCAAGTCATACACTGGCTTAAAACTAATAACAGGGGAAAAAAAACCTTATTGTCTTTAGCTCTGAAAAGAGGCTGTTCAGAGTTAAGTGTGCCATGTTTTAAGTAAAACTTGATGGTCTCTGTTTAGAATAAATTGTATTTCATACACGTGTACCCACAGGAATTCACTAGATCCGCAAAATTAAAATTTTCGAAAAGGCATGTCATATTTGGGCAGTGTATAGAGAGCATACTTACAAGTTTTAGAAAAGAAAAGATTATTCAAAACTTAGAAGAATGACACACAGCTTCTTTTCTGAATATTCATGAGGCTATATTTTCACCTTACTGTAAATATAATTAATGTATTACATTGAATATTTATGTATAGACTACTGCCAAGTATGGGATTTTTATAGTCCAGTTCAAACTGCTGAAGAATGATAAAACAATCTGCAGATGGTTTGCTCAAAGAAGACAGCAAAGCAAAAAAAACTCCACCCCAACATATAGAGCCCATGAAAATAGTCAATGAAATAGGAGTATGCACAGATTTCTGGTGTATTTACATTATACAATGCTTTCTAATTACAGTACTACTTCATTTGTGTGACAACTAATTTTAATACAAATCTTTGATTTTTTGCTTTGGAAAAAGGAGTGATACTTTTGATTCATTGCATTTCCACATTTCCCATGTCCTTCAAATCTTAAAAAAAACCCCAGTTTGTTCTTTGAAGCATACTTAAAATAAAAATAACATCCTGGAAATCTCTACCTAAGGCTAAATAGAGCTCTGTCAAGTCCTTCAAATTTACAGATAGAGCATGTATTTAACTTTTGTTCATTTCTCTTATTGCAAGTTTTACCTGTTTCATTATATCCTTTCCAGACAAAATGCACTTAAAAACATGCATCTCTGGCCTCAGAGGAGCCTATGGCTAACCATAGGTTCAAAATTATTAGGAAACAGGCACCTCTGCAGAGTGGTGCATGAACTTCTCGGTTAGCTCTCATCTCCTTCAGTGTGAATTTCTAGTGCTTAATACAGCCAAGGTGTACAAAAGAATAAATCAAAACACTTTTCCACCTAGAAAAAGTCAGCATCTGTACTCAAGTAAAACAGATGGCTGCAGCATGCATCTCAAAGGCCAACTCTCCCCTGAGTCTGGCATTCATTTATTACAAGGCCTTCACAAGTCCCACGTGGTCGCTCCACAACAGTCCGGTCCAGTGTGCAAACGCCAGTGGGAACGTTCCTGTTCTGCCTTTGTTCCCGTGCTCAGGCGCAGAAAGATTTCAGATTATATATTGCAGGGCCTCCTGCCTGACCCGCGAGGTGTAGGATGGCAGGGTAGAGCTTGCCAGCTCTAAACCTGTTTCCTCACAAATGGCAGCCTCTCCATTTTGATTGTACTATTATTGGGACTGACAATATTAGTGACGTTAAACTCTTCTCCAAGCCCCTTCAGCTTCCTTTGTGTTCTCCCAGAAAAACACACAAGTCTGTGTGGTTCAGAAAGACTCACTTCTTACACTGGAAGAAATTGCTTCTGTTTCCAGTTTCTGGTATTCCAGAAAAAAAATCCACTGTTTTCCCTATAGTTCATATATAAACATCACAGTTTACAACTTCTACACTTACACAGATACATTTACAGTAATTTTGCAAACTACTTCTTGTCAAATGCTGATCCAAATCAAATATAGCTGACCTCCACAAGTCACCCCCAATTCCAGTGACAATTTGCTCTGGCAGGAGGGTAGTCCTGTGATTGCCTGAAGCAGATTCCCACAGTACTGCTTTCAAATAGGTCATAATGTGCAAAGACTGAACCTACGGATACAGTCTGAGGAGAGTCAGTGAAAACAATACACCATAAAACATATTAAACATATTTTCTCTTTTATCTCTGACAGCACATAATAGCAAACAGGATATAATTGCAAAATTATTTTTACCTGCCAAGTAGCAGATAACTCAGAACTCCAGCACAAGTCATTACAGAAATCCCAAACAGCACGTGGAACATCTGAGATGTTAAACCAGCACTGCAAGGTACTTAAAGTAAGTGTTGTGGTTAGGAAAGTGTTATGGCTCCCTACAGAGATAGGTTAAGCTAATGCTAAATGGAATGGAAACAAAGAAAGTGTTGTTTTGAAGCAGGAGAGTTCCTAATTTCCCTTTCCACAGTAATTGGAAAGCAACCCTGCCACAGTGCAGAGGAGGAAAATTGAGCCTCAAAGGTGCATAAAGGTATGCAGACTGGTACAACAGGAGTCTAGAAATCATGATTCAGTTTGTGGTTGCTGGACTATGCAAAGTTTCAGCCACGCTCCCTTGGGTACTTATGGACTTAGATCAAGAGGCCAGGGCCATCCAGCCACATCTTAGCCCACCCTACAAACTCTTCCACCTGCAAGGTAAATACTACTAAAACAGTAGTATTGTCCTGGGAATCATTGGTTTTAGAAATCTGCTCATTTTTCTGCTTGTTTCAGCTGTGAATCCCCAGGGACCGCTAGCACACTCTGACCCACGGTGTTTTGGAACATCACAGCGGCCAGATTATTAACCCCTTTGCCCCCTGCTGCTCAGTCTGTGTCTGACAGTACGTGAGTTATTTATGTTCCCCATACTAACCATGCAGATGTCAGCATTGCCCAGCACACACGTCACATCTTACAACTTCCACCGGGGGCACAAGCACCGGGGCTTGGGCCCAGAGGTGAACTGGACAGCCTTCCAACCTGGGTGAACTGCTGAGGCAAGCAAAGGGAGTGGTTCTTAATGGAAGAAGACTTTTCAAGAAAAAAACTCTGCTGTTCAAGCCCTACCCTCAGCCATGCTGCCAGCTCAGAGAAACACAAGCTCTGTCTGAGATGGTCTGCCTTTGCCTGTGCATGTATGCACAGCTATCAGCCTCCACTCCTAAGAAACACATGTATGGTTAATCATCTTTCTTCTTTGTTTTACTGCTCATAAGGTCTTTATGATATTAATATGAAGCTATTCAGTATTACTTTCATTCATAAATAATTTGTTGTTAATTTAACAGCAACTCTCTAGACAAAATCTGTATTTGAACCTCTACTAAACTTGCATTTTAAAAGTGTAATATGCTAATTTGCTAATGCCTGCCTTCTTTTGAGTAGTGGGAATGTTGAAAACACTGCAATTGTTTTATTTTCCAGGAAGTTATTTTGATGGCATTTGTTAATTAGAACCAAAATAAATGGCATAATATTTTTGTTAGAATATTGGGATTATTTGCAAAACTTGCTTTTGCTAATTTAGCACAAGTTTTCTTAAGGATACATTGAACTGAGACAAGCAACAGTACAAGTTTGATGTCAGTGATCTATGTAGTCAATAAGAATAACACTCACAGAAGTCTTAATCAGCAGAGTCACTAAATGTATAGAAAATGCATGAAGCAGATAAACGACTTTTAAACCTACATGAACAGATTGGAACATTTTCCCAGGTGGTGTTTCTGAGCACCATTCCATCTTCATTTCACTATTGCTCTACTAGGATGAATGAAGTGAAAGCAACTTTGATTTTAGCAATAAGGGATACTAGGAAAAAAAATCAAGATGAAGAATGCAAGTTTCTATAAAGTCACTTGTGGGATTTCAGAATTAAATCTAGCAGAAGTAGCAATCTCTAATTCAGATTTATTTGGTCTTACTTGAATAGCCAGGCTCTGCTGTTTGAAAATCAGCCATCCATAACCTCCCCATGGCATTTGATGGAGCAGGACCATAACTTGCAAAATCATTTGCATTCATGTGCACATCATGCTTCTCCATGGTCCTATGCAGCTACAAGTAAATGATTTTCCACAAGCACACCAGAGCATCCTCACCTTTCACTTCACTGAAAGTGAAAAGATCTATTCACCAAGTAAGTAATCCCCATCCAGGGCTTCCAAAAAGAAGTCAAGTGAAAAAGGCGTTGTGTATGTCTCTAGCTGTTTAATGATGAGTTTGGTCTTTAACATGCTCCCAACTTTCAGACCAGCGTTCTTTTCACTAATCAGGCTCTCTGGTGGGTGGATGTTTACCATGGCATGTGCCACACCTCTGCATTTGACAGTGCTTTTCTATCAATTCTCTCTTCAGGAATAAAAGTTCATTAAGCTGCCTTACAAATGTGTGGAAGATTTGAAACAAAAAGAAACCATGGAGAGTGGTTTCTGAGGAATACAAAAATCTTTTTCTAGATGTTCCCATGTATTATGGATGTCAAATACTGCCTACATTTGCATGTGCATTTGCTACCATGTGATCTGTATTTACCACAAATATAAGATCCAAAACTGTAACTAATCCAATCAGAAAATTGACAATGTGGGAGAATTAACAAATTTGCATTACATATCTATAGACAAGAGATAGAAAGATGAAGTACATTACCATCAGAACAGTATTTTCTTCTGTTTGGAAAATGATGGGTTCATTTTGAACTTAAGGAACCCCTGCAAGGAACAAATATTCATTTAGAGATTGGTTAAAGTAGAATCAAATGAGATGATCATCTATGTTCTGCACAGACGTTTTGCTGATATGGACAATTGCTTTAGTTTGAAACGACAGAAAAATTATATATATTCTCCTCAGCTGCCATATTTCAGGGCCCATAAGTTTTGTTGGCCACACTTACACAGGGTTTAAGGAGGAGCTGTTGTAGCTTCAACAGTTGTGAACTTCAGAGGAGAATTATTATTCTTCCAAAAGCAGAATCTGATTTAACAGTGCAGTAGCATGGCATTTCTCAAATACCTCCATGAGGCTTTAAGAAACCCTGCACTTGGGAGGAGTGAGTGCAGGACATGTGGAAATGTGCCACTGCTCACTGCACCTCTGGCTACTGTGTGGCATATCCTCATATTTCAGATGCTTTCTCTAACAAAGAGTAAGATCCCAGTCTCTTTTCCTCCCTTTCCCACAGAAGTATTAATCTCCGAAGCAGGATGCAGTATCCACAGCGTCAACTTTACCAAAGAGCCAGATTTCCATTTAAAGCCACAGGAGACTGTACATATACACTATCTCTAAAAATCCTGTTCATCAAGCCTGCATTTGTTTTTGTGAAAGCAGTCAGAATGACATGAAAACAAAACATTCCCCAGATTAATGAAATGCTGAGCACTTTAAAATGATTTTGCCATTCCAATAACGAGCAAAGAAGTTTCCAAACTAATTGTCCTAAATGCATGTTGACAAGCTTCACAAGGGAAAGCATTTTATTATTTTACCCCTCAATAAAACAAAATTGCTTTCAACTTAAAAACTTCCCACAAATCTGGCTGACAGCAATCTTGGTAACATTCTTAGGGCTTACAAAATGCTATGCAGTAGAATAGAGGCCTCTGCTTTCAGGGACCAACAACTAGGTGCAGAAACAGCACCTTGTGATCCACTTTGTAGTTCACATTGCAGCAGCAGCAGCAGCAGAGCTCAAGTGCTGCAGCTGAAGCCCTACTTCTACAAGGGTGCTGATGAGATGCCTCTGCCTGTGTGCCGGCGCTGGAAGGCTCTCAGGAGAGCACAGATGGAGTAGGATCACTGTCAGGTCAAAGCCTGGCTGGGGATTACTCTTGGATTTGTAAGCCGTTTTCTTGACTTCTTGATTTAGAGCATTAGAAGCCAGCTATATCTCTGACTGTAAATTCTAGGTTTATCTTACGAAACACATAAAAAAGTGTCAGCTTACTTTAATCTGCCAGGTATTTCCATGCCCCAGTCACACAGCACAAAAATCGAAGTGGCTTTAGATCCTACTTGCTGTTGTATTCCATGATAATGAGAATACACCTTCCCTATTGTACCATTAATCTTCTTCCTCCAAGGCTTTCTTTATAAGGTAATGGCCACATTTTCTGGGTTTCAATGTGTAATAGTTATACTATTTTTAAAATTATTTTCTTGGTAATGAACAGACTATATTCCTCTGTTTAGTACTAAGCCATCCTCTTAAACATCCACTTTGATATATCTTCGCACATGTACAAAACTTTACAATGAGATCTCCACCAGCTAAAAAGCATTACAGCTAGTGCTGATGAAGATGCTTGGACTAAAAACCTGAAGATGTTAGCAAAATGAAAGGCATAGGCATAGAAATAATCTCTAATCTCAGCTACTCTAGGTACATGAAACATTATAAGAAATATATGCAAGAGGACCATCAGATTCACATTATTATTCAAGCCTTATTTTTAAATGGTTCAGAAAGCAATAGGCAATACCTGTAAGGGTGAGGAAAGAGGAGCTGCATGATTTATTTTCATTTATTATTTTCTGGGGGGAAAATAGCAGGCAAAGAAGGAGAAGAAGGGGAAAATAGTGATGTGCTTTAAAACTACTGTAGAAATGCAATAAACAGGAAGACTGCCTGGTTTAGTAGCTGCCTTATTTCTAAAAGGCTGCAGTTCAAAACTGGATGTGACAGCTTTCTAGACATTCACATTTTTGTGTTTATTGAAGAGTTTAAATTCTTGTGAAAATAATGACAGAGAGAGACCCTCAGGTTAAAATCTTCCTCTGCACTGCTGACAAAGCATCTCAAGAGAGGCTGTGCAGTTTCACAGGTGAAAGAAATATTTTATAAGGCATTCAAAGAGCGCGAGGCTGGGCACAGGAGAGGAACTTATTTGAAAACATGGCTTTTGAAATTGTTGCTGGCAACACAAAAAATCCTCTAGCAAGAACATTTTTAATATTTAAGGGGGTAGACAGGGTTTTTACTGTTTCCTTAGCTTTGTAATTTCATTTAAGTTAGTAGACTTGTGACGAGTCTCTGGCTTCAGCCGTGTGCTGATGATGAGGAAGATCTGCCCGCACTCAGAAATTCTGCTTTCACCCTTTGGCTTTCCAACAGAGCTGCCGCTTCCCAGAAATGCTGCCTGCTGTTTGATCTGCCTGCAGCACCTCGTTACCTCTCCTTGCCGGGTCTCTGAAGACACCTCTGGCCAGCGGAGAATGACACGGTGCTGCCAGTGCCTATTAAACCAATTGAGTAAGACGCTAAAGGAATAAAGCGTTTAAAATATTCATTAGTTTTTAGGAGCACATATATCTTCTTAATTAGCTTTGTCACTGGATCATATTAACAAGGTTTTAATGACAGTTAGTAAGCGATACATTCATTAATTTAGGAAATGATTCATTTTCTCTGACTTTTTAAATTCCCTTCTAATAAAATAAATTCTGGCATGAGTTTTTCAATTAGGCCTTTTTCAATGATGTCCTTATTTCACATGGTGTAATAATGCAATTTGAACACCAGGATATGGTGACTATATTCAAGCAAAAAAAGTGATTAATTCCAAATAATTGTATGACTTCTGAAGTCAAGTTTTTGTTTTACAAAAATATTTGTTTGTTGAGTTTTGGCTAAAGATTTCTCAGCACATTTGGTGTACTTGCAGTTCTTCCATACCAACGTAAAATATGCCTAAGTATCACTTGATTAATGTTATTTCTTAGACATTTTCACATTTGCACAACATCAGCACTATACAAAGAAAGAAAGAAAGATAAAAGAAGCATTAATCATAATAAAGAGCCATCATTTCATCATTACCTGGCTGGACCAGCTTCCTGTCCAAATCAATCAAACTGGTCACATTAGTACCAGGCTAGAGCTTAGTAAAATGTATTTATTATGATTATGCATTTTATCAGTATTTATGCAGAAACATGCAAGAAGGTCAAGCTAGCACTCTTCTAGTCATTTTTAAAACAAAAGACTTTCTGTTTTGAAATCTCCAGCCTAAGAAATTGCATAAGTCAGTCTGGTCTGTGAGGTGTAGGAACTGTAGGAGTCCATACAGTTTTGCTTTAAGGAACACAGATTTTTTTTTTTTTTAAATCAGATTATATGAAGAAAAAAATAAAGGTGCAGAATTAGTTACAATATTAACAAGAAAATACCAGCCCTATATACTGAAGTTTCTCTGATTACCCAGAAAATTCGTGATTGTAAAAGATGCTCTCCCTTTCAAATGCTGTGGGGTCTTCAAACAACCCTTAATCAAAATGTGAAATCTTAGCCATAAGTCTTGGCTCTAGAAACTTACAATGCTTCCCAGATGGCTCCTGAGGTAACATCTTTCCATCCTTGAGAAACTCTTTATAGTTAAAAAATCTCTAATGATTGATTACTGAGGTGTTAGAACTACTTCCAGCTTTCAGTGACTGTTCCAAGTCTCAGTAGACAGACGTAGCCATATGACACTTCTTTGTGGTTTTGCTTTTTGGCAGATGAGCAAAATCCTGCATCCCGACTGCACAAAGCTATGCAGAGGCTGCTTTATAGGAAAACCCTAACATGGAAATGGGGGAGGTCCTGTCAGCCTAAGAAACTTTAAACCTGTCAGACTTTCATGGCTGTCAGACTTTTCATCAGCACTGTCACAGCAACCCTCAGCACTGTGCCTTATAGTGGCTTTAAATGTTCCTTCTGGAAAGTAAGTGTATTTAATACACTCGCTGATACGACAGTGACCATTTGAGCTTCCTGAGATAATGCTTGTTCCTGTCCTAGAGAAAGTAAAAAACCCCAGAAATTCTTGGGAGCAAAGCAGTCTCCAAAATTACTTAGGACTATTTCGTGCCATAGAAGTGGAAGAAATTTGTGCTTTGCAAACTGCAAAAAGCTGACTTGAAAGCAAAAAATTTTAATATATTTTTCAGTTCATGGTGAAATTTGAAGCCTTGTGAGTAGAAACATAGTGTTTATGCAGCTTGTTAGAAGACATATGGTACACATTTTAGTTATAGGTCAAGTTTTTAACAGCCTGTTCTTCAGTGTACTTGGTGCAATGTAAATCAGCAGCAGATTTACTGTGCCGGTAAAGCCAGGACCAGCAACACAAATCCAGGAAAAGGCTGGCAATAAAATGGTGGCATATCAAGGCAGCTAAATACAATAATAATGCTACAAAGCAATTATTTTCTGAGCTATTAGAACTGGATACATTTTCATCTAGTTATTAAAAAGTTCTCCCTACTGTTTCAAGAAAAAGTAGTCTTTTTTAATATTTGATTATGTTACATTTCAGTAGCAAGGCTCTCTAATATCTCTATGGGGAGCAGTGTACTGGAGAGCCTCTATTTTTCTGAAAAAGGCACTGCAAACCTGTTAAAAATGAAATACAGTTTTATGCTTGTTAATAAACCTCCCACTCTGCTCCAAAGCATTGGGACGGGATATTGTTTTTACTGAAACAGAAGTGAATTTCAATTTTTAATTGGGATCTTCAGGTCTTTCTGTAATACATAAGGCAAATAACAATGAAAAGTGAGCCTGAAGTGCGGAGGCAGTGCGCACACCTTTGGTTGGCTTTTGCACAGTGCTGTGAGAGGTTTTTGCACAGACCTCCAGAACCCCCAGCTTCGTCTAGACTCTGACCTACTTTGTTTGAGGTTTTGCTTAGCTTTGTAGTAGTGTGTGGTGCAAGCTGTACATGACTGCATATGCTAAACCTATCTAATTTAGTATAATTAAAGTTTTATAAAGGTACCACAGTAAAATTCTCTATGTTAATGATTTTATCTATCCCAGTTTTCCCTGTGATTTACTCTTTTCCAACTGAGCAGCAGTATCTGGAAATTATGCTGTCATATGGCAAATTTACGGAGATCTGCAAAGGAAGGACCAGTGTACTCATAAAGTGCTTGATTCAATTCTTTTTAATATCCAGAAGCCACAAAAAATTTAATTTTTTAGGGCTTCTGTCCTGCAAAATCCAGACTATTTTTTTCTAAATTAAATTGGACCCAGGGAAAGGAAGAAAATCTCCCTGTAAGGATTAGACGAATATGAAATAACATTAGAGATGACCTGCTAAATACTTTATGAAGTCTAATTTCATGATACATCTGTGGCTTAACTAAAACTGCATTGCACTGCAAAGTGATGGCAACTCAATCTGATAATTCTCTGGTGTCATTCTTTATAAATGGCTTCATTCTTGGGGCAGAATGTGAGGGTCTTTAAAGCAAAAGGGAATCAGCAAAGATTCGTCTCAAGGCAATCCTTCTCCCACATACACGGTAAAGAGGGAGACTCTGGGCATAACAGTGGCAACTAGAAGGAAAGAGGAGTGACTTTTTTAAGGGGTCACTATCAGAAGCTCAGAAATGCTGGGTGGGAAAAGCTCCCATCCCTTCCAGTCAACTGAGTTTTTTTCAAAAGTGAGATAAAAATCCAGGAGAGAGCAGGAGAGGACAACAGGGAAGCATCTTGCTTTGGCATGAAGAATGGAGAAGGATTTTCAAATAGCATGCAGAGAGAGGCTGATCCAAGGCAGCCTTCGTAGACTCTGGAAATGGGTTGAAGAGCCATCCCAGGAGGAGGCAATTATGTCTGCAAGACTTCTGAACTGCAGTAATTTTGTGTTTTGACTTTGATGGCCAGTTTGGTAGTAAGTAGACTGGGTGAATTTAAAGCATCTGCTGTGAAAGAATAGCTCAAGGCATACATTTGCTGCAAAATTAATATTGTTTCTCATGCACATACTCTCACACACACTTACCCACAGTTTCTTCTGTAATACAGGAATTAAATAATACCCATTTTATTCAACTAGGTGTGTAACTGCATATATTTGGAGATTTGCACAGCCTGGATGACCCAACTGTAAGGTTACCATCCAAGAGCCTCCTAACTTCCAGCAAGAAAACAGCATGGTCAAAGCTGTCCTTGGTCATGCAGCAGGGAGTCTGTGGTGTTGTTGTGGCTTCGGAAGAAAATTAGCCCTCTCCTAGCCACAACCACAACAGATGTATATTGGTGCCATTGAAAACACCAAGGCTTTCTCCTCACTGTATTCGAATCCACTGACTATGGCTAAGTCACAGGAACAAATTCTGTACGACAAAAGACACGCGACATCTTCCATTGCTGAGATCAGGAAGCAATATCATATAATTTCATTCAACAGCTGAACAAGTTTCATACGAATCAGAGCAAAGTCATATGTTGGGGCTGGGCTGGCTTGGCCACACCTGCTGCTGCCAGAAGGCAGTTCTGTTGCCTCCCTTCCCAGCACCATCCAGATGGACTCTGCTGGGTGTTTGCTCTGCCCGTGCTCCCAGCCAGCTGCCTGCAAACCGTGGGCCAGAAGCCACGTAACTGCATCAGCTCTGACTGTGCCTGAGAGGGACAGAGGCTCTCAAGCCCTGGACGGGCTGTCACCAGCAGCTCCTGTCCTCCGGAGGCAGGACATGTCAGAGCAACGGGGACGGTGCTCCGGCTTGAAAGCTCAGGTTCTCACATCAGTTCCTGAAGACAAGCTCATTAATTGCTAAAGGCTAAATGTGCCCCAAGCCATAATTTTTTCATAAATACTGCCATCTTGAACAGTTCAGAGTGGTCCACAGTGCATACAGGTATTTAGATTCTGTCCTGGTTTCCTCCAAGGACAGGGCTAAGTTTCTTCAGTAGCTCTGAGGGGGCAGAGTCTGGATCTGTGTGGGCATGTCCAAGTTGTGCTATTCCGTATCATTTTACATCATGGCCAGGGAGTAGGGGAAAGGGACTCTCTTGCTTCCCAGGTCCCTTTTCCAGAGGGGCAAGCAGCAAATGGAGTGGTGGCGTAACACTGATCCCATCTGGAGGGTCTGTCCAATATGTTTTCATTGTCCTAATTTGTGAGGAATTTTTGCCTGTAAATCACCCTCTTTTTGTTTATTTTTGTTATTTATATTGTTGCTGTTGCTGTTTTCCTATGTCATGGCAGTTTCCAGCAAATTGCTTTTATCTCAACCTGTAACCGCTGCCTCTTGTGCCTCCCACCAGAGGGGGAAAGAGAATGACTGTGGGAAGGATGGGGCACTAAGACAGTGCTGATCCTAAACCATGACAGATTCTTTTCCGATAAAATGTATTTGGTGGCTGTGGATCTACCAGGGAGTAGTGCTTGGCTGTGGTCAGTTTTAATGCATAGGTAGATTCCTGCCTATGCACAGTCAAGGATTTCAAGCATTTCTACACTTACTTCTACACTTACCATTTTAAGTGATGAATAAGCTTGTCGAAATTACTTACAATTACTCATCATGACAGCATAATACAATCAGATGAGATATTGATTTCTCAGTAAAATATTTCATAAAATTGTCAAAGATGTTATTACGTGAAGCATTACACTTGATTATATACAAATAAAGTAGTCAAATGAAGATAAATATCAGCATAAAGCAGCAGAATAAATTTAATGACGAACAAGTGTTGAGAATAAAATTGCCTACTTTTTTGTACTTGTTATATCTAGCAAAACAGTTGTCATACTGATTTTTTTGAAAGCAAAGTCCCTTTCATTTAGAAACTCATTACAGAGCAAATATTTTAAATTTTCAAATAATTACTTGAAGTGCTTTTACTGTTTTTCAAAATGAGTGAATGTTGCAGTAGAAGAACACCCACACAGAGAAACCAGACAAAATTAGCTCCTGCCTCAAGTAATGCTTATCTTAAAAAGAGTCTACATCTGCTACAAGTATTTCCACTGGCAGAGAGGTGAGCTCTAGGAGACAGTTTTCATAGTCAGTTGCACTCACTTTTTAGAAACACATCTTATTCTCACTTGAATTTCTCTAGTTCCGGTTTCTGGTCACTGTGATGTTTCCCGTGGGCACCTCACACGTGCCTGTCACTGGTTTGCCCAGGTGCAGGTTAGCTGTGACGTGGATGCCAAGGGACCAAACCCGGCTCTGCAGGAAGCCAGCCCAAGCCAGCCCACCAGCTCAGGCCACAGCTACAAGGGCTCACCGCATTCCTCCACATCTCCAGGGAATCCTACTCTCCCTTTATTTGAGACAACAGCAGGCAGACTAGGTTTTCCTGCTCTTTAGTCATTCCTGCAGTTCTTCTTCCAGTCTTTCCAAATTTTATTATTATTCCTTAACTCAGGTCTTGATATTCCTCTGTTTTATACATTTGCAGATTAATATTGGCTCTTCTGGCTACTTGTTCAGTAGTTTGCAATGGGATTTCATGGTCAGTTGGCTTCCCGTCATAAAACTGCAGCACTTCCAAGCTTCCTGTTTCCTAGGATGCTATGCAGTAGCCTGTAAAAATGCCCTGCCTACTCTCATATCTATTTGTGTACCTATATAAAAATATCAGAAACATGTATTCAGTTACTCAGTGCTTTTTTCCAACATCTTTAGATTTGGTTGGTATCCTAACTTTTGCTCAGACAATACAAGTTGTCCCAAGACCTCTGAAGTGAGGCTACAATACCATATTCTTACTAAAATTACTCCTCATTACTCCAAGAATTAAAGCTATTTCTGCATTATCACATAAAATACTATCTCCCTTATCTGAACTCCTCCCCAGAAGAGAACAGAAATATGTAATAAGCAATTCTGCCCTTGGCAGATTAAAATTAAGGATTCAAGAAATTGCACCTAAAGTGCTCCAGTATCATCATCAGATAATTCAGATAAGTAGAATTCCTTCTGGTCTTCCCAGATTTGTTCATTTTTAATTTTGCCTTTCAAAAAATGTTCCACATTTTTTGTGACTATTCCTTAATTCTTGCTTTATGATCTTCAACAATACTTCTAGAGGAACATTTTTTTTAAAATAACTGGATTGTGGGTTTGGCATCTTGTAAAATGCACTTGAATGGCTGCTAATTGTTATTCTTGTTCTTCTGTTCAAATCCTCTCTTCACCTGATTTTGCTAACATTTGTTTTTGAGTTTTGGAAACCATTCCTTGTAAACCACCAAGTACAACAGTTCTTTAAATTGTTCATTACACAGATCATATTAATATTGCACACATACATAGTAGACACCAGCTAATTATGCACCTTGAGTTTTCTTTATAACTTTGTCCTAAGATTATTCAAGATCATTTGCTACAGAAAAGCAGGCTTAGAGTTCACCAGCTAATAATTTCCTTGGTGGGACTGAAGTTAAACAGCATCCTTTCTTAGCTAGGAAATACTATAAAAACAGAGTGAGCAATGCTGATGCCTAGTGGTGAAGAATGAAATAGAGACACAGAATCATAGAATTGTTAAGGTTGGAAAAGATCTCTGAGATCATTGTGTCCAACCTTAACCCGAAATCTGCCAAGTACAGTGCTAAACCATGCAGCCCTTTTATTTGGCAGGGTAGGAAGGAGGTAATTGGTGAATTAATCTGGTCAAAGGCTATTAACTTAGCTTCAACTGGAAGAAAATTGCTGGTAAAAGTAGACAAGGACACAAAAAAGTCTGACTGTTGAACAATGGGATCTGAGAAAAGGCCAGAGATAGTTATCACTAAATGAAAATGTCTCTCCTCATGAGAAACACTGGTGACAAGAAGATGAATTGAAAAATCAGTGACAAATAGATATATGACTTTCAGCAAGAGAAACTGCTTGGGAATGAAAAGAAAAAAAGAAGGAATTTCACCACAAATGGTGAATTTAATTGGAAAAAGGAAAAAAATTTGAAAAATCAATTTTTACCTGTCCAAGTCTCAGACTGACAAGGACGCAGGCACCCAACTTCTTTGGATCAACAACACAATAGGATCCATGAGCCCAAAAATTTCTAATCTTGTCACTGTCAAGAGATCACAAGATCTTACAGTTCCTTTATGAAACTTTTATGTACAAACAATGAAAAGGAGAAAATCTCAAAACATGGCTTTCAGTGGGGTGCATAAGTCTACCTGAGCCCGGCCTTTCAAGTGGAAGCTTTGCAAAATCATTAAATCACTGTCTGCTTGAAGCACTCAGACAGGGATAAGCATGAGTTGAAATCTGAAAGGGATGAATGCATAGAAAACACTCTCAGACAACTTTTTTCTCACTTCCTTCAGGAAAAATGCAGATGCTCTTCAAAACTCATTATACGACCTTAAACAATGTCCACAGACAGAACTCCCCCAGGGAAGGGGCTTCCTACCCCCTCCAGCATTGCTGCAGGTGAAGCAAAGCCTGAGCTGTTGGTGCCTTCCGAAGGGTACTCAGCTCTTGGGCAGGTAACGTGGTGCTGGAGGGACCAGGAGAGCTCTTGGTCTCACACAGGTCAGTAAGAGTGCTGCAACTAAAGTCCTCCAAGAATCCACAAAAAAGCCTGTCCAACACAAGGAAGCTTGGTGGGTGAGGAAGCACAAGCAGGAGATGAGATTGGACATGTGTCTTAATGGGCATTTGAAGTTACCTGCACCTGAAGCTCTGGAGGCAGATTGTACAACTGTTGAGTTATTGCCAAATGGTTATTCCCAGTGACAGTGTGGACATCATCCTTTTATTGTCATTGAACTAGGAAGCTACAAGCCTTTATTTTTTGATTAATATCCTTGTAAGTTTATTGTAGCACATGCTACATGAGTCAGCATCATTCATCTATCGAGAGCTGAGGCAGGTATGAAATGCAACATTAAAAGTTTCATGCTGGGGTCATATATTACATCACATTTCCTTCAGGAACAACAGTGGTTTCTGCTATCGACATAAATATCTGTATTTAATTACAAAATCATTAGAATTTGACAAGTCTGAATTACCATACTGAGGTGATGAAGTGGTTAATGGCTAAATCACGTGAGAAACTTACACAAACATGTATAAGACAAATTTTTGTGAAATAAACTGTTGCCTACTGAAGTATGAGTATGTAACTACAGTTCTTAGATGAGAGATGTAATCATGAATACCGATTTTTGTGTGCTGACATAATGTGTAAATATCTTTAAAATACATTATGCAATAGAGTTGCAATTTTTGTTTAAAATATTTTATTCCATAGACCTGCCATTTTTGTTTACATCTACTTTCAACAGACTTAGGACAATAGAGATAAAACAAAGACAATTGAAATATTTGCTTATAAAATAGCATATTAATTTTTTTAAAAGTCATGTCAGCGATTGTTTCAGTTCCTGCTCCAATGACACCATTATTTTCTCATCATTATTCCTTTTAAGAGACCTCAGACAGCGTTTTTTTTTGCTTCTCCTCCCCGCCCAGGCTGGGTCCATGAGCGATCAGGCAGCACCATCTGCTGGGCATTTTTGCCTCCCCATGACATCCGCTTAACTTTTTTCTGAACTAATTTGGCAACCAGGTGAACGCAGAACAGAATCAGCCGAGGTCTGGGCAAGATCAAACGTTCTCAGGGGCTCTAATCTGTTCCCGCTGTGTCTCTTGGATAGTAACTTCTTTTCCCTAATTAACATATTTAAGATTTATTAACTAAAAGCTAAATGTATTCAGTTTCTTAGCATTATTTCAAAACAATTAAGGTAACCTAAAATAATAGGATTTGCCCTGCTTTCTACAAAGATATATGATCACACAGAGTGGTGTTACAAGTTTATTTTTATTACAGATATAGGGAAAATCGGATATTACCTTCTACAGGTTACAAGATATTGCATCTCAAAGCTAGCCATATATAGAAAGTAAACAAAAAATTAGCAGAGAACTTTCCAGTAGGGCATGCATATGTTTTGTAACATGTGAGCCTAATCCCAGGCGTAAACCTTTTTCCACCATCTCCTTGTTACGAAAGCGGCACCAGCTTTCATCTGCCACAGGAAATCCTGTCTGTAATCTTGGCACCAGATGTCACCAGCTGCATAATTAAAAATTTCAACTGTGTGGAAAGAAACCACTCTTTTGCTGGGAAGCCCACATATATTTAGTAATAAAGAGCCTGGCCTCTACTGAATGTGGTTTTGCTGCTCACAAGGGAATATGCTCAGTGCGCACCTACTCCCTTTACAATCATTTTAATCTTTCATCAGTGTTAAGGAGAATACACCTAATGTAGGTCTAAAACGGAGTGGGATGGGACACATGGCCACATATTGGAAAAGTGGTTAAAAATAGCCAGCAAAACATGTAATCTGTTTGCATTAACGAGAAGGATCTAAAAGTGCTTCTGTTTGAGGTACTATGCAAACCAAGAAGGAAGATTTTGTCCACAAACACACATTTCTAGGGGCTTGGTTGCTCACCAGAGTTTTACTTTAAGATCAAATAAGATCAAATTACCCAGAAGTTATTTCACCTTCTTCCGATGCTGCTCATTTCTACATCTACATCAACCTCTCCTTCTGCTGGCAAAAGCAAATATGAGGCCAAACTGGTCTGGGGAGCTTATTGTTTCCTGCTGCTGTTGGACTGTTTTCAACTTGGATTAAGTCCTCAGTTCAGTTTCCTGCACAGCCAACACAAACTTGTGCTCTCACAAGGGAGACTGCAGAGACAGGACAAGCACATCTCTGCACATGGATAATATGCTGGTAACACACAAGTCAACATGAGAAATTTGGACAGGATGACATATATCAATAATGGCGGCAATGGAGCACCTCCCTCTCCCTGGTCCCTCCTGGTCTCCTTCATCTGTTACACCAAAAAACCCCAAATCTATTCCAAGAATGAAAGTTTAAAGCTCTTACTTCAAACTATTACTTCTAGTACAAAACGTGCATTTTTATTACATCATATGCATGCAGAAAAATATTATTTGATTAAACCTTTTGCCTTTACAAAAATTATATGAACAAGTCTGATCACAAATTGCTGCCAGAAATGCCTGACATATTCCAGTCTTCTTGAGAAAGACTGAAATATTTTAGAAAAATAAAATAGAAAAATTTTAAAGACAGGTTTCAACACATAACATTTCTAAAAATAATGCTGGGAACACATCCTCTTCCCTCAGCCAAGTTTGCTGAGTTACTGTAAAAAATAAGGCCACATCACACTGGGATTCAAACTACAAGTATACATCAGTGAAGTGCTTATATCTAAAAGCAAAACTAAACAGCAAATGTGGTAATGGAACATTAAGCATTAGGGATGGACATGATTTATGCTGCTTACCAGATATGTTTCTATCTGAGGTTGCCAAAAGTAACCCCAGAACATACTTTGGACTTCAAGAAGGCTGAAAGAAGGTCATATAAAAAAAGAGATGGCAGATTCAGAAAAATATAATATTTCCAGGAATTAGTTCCTGAACAACATTTTGAGAGGTCTCACAGCTTTTGAGACTAGACCCCTTTTTTTCAATTTACAACATATGTTGTAGGATATGAAAACATCCTAAGATCCTCATAGTGCAGCTCCCTAGGTGAAAGGAGATTCTTGGGGACCAAACACGAACAGCAACCACCTGTATAAGCTGAAGGCTGGAGCAAGAATTTGGACTGTGGAAGTTGTTCAGGAAATGCTTCCCCTTCAGATCTATTAACTTGGTTCCTTGTTTCTGGTTAGGCTTTAGAGACCTCATCATCACACTCAAGGGTCTCACAAAGGGAAAAACCTGGTTTGGGTCCAGACCCTTTGCCACCTCTGGCAGTTACTACACAAACCAGGGAAGTCCATGAAAATATAGAATGAAAAAATTGTAGAGGTGGAAAAAAAGATTTAGGCGTACATAATGAAATACATCAGCAAATTGAAAGAATAATTATTAATAATTACAGTAGCCATGCACTTTTTTGAGAAACATTGTTTTCTCTCTATAGATTTGGAGTCCATGTATTTTTTGCAGTTTAAAACTCATGCTCATTAGTACCAAATTTTTGTGGGCATGTTTGGGTAATGGCCATCCTTTATGCACCCAAAGACAAAAAGAGTTGGAGATCCTAAGTACTGCTCTGTGTACGATGTTTTGAAGTGTTCGAGATGTTATGGTAAAAAAGACCACACTGACCCAGTTAGAGGAATGGGGGCATGTGGTGGACTATACCCAGAAAACAGGGAAGAATTATTCTTTCCATAAAATTATTACAAAAGTTATTAATTAAGAGTCTCTCACACAATCATTAAAAGATACCAGAGACTTCTGTGGTGGCAGAAGTAAGAAATCAGGAAATGACAGGCTTAATATTAATACTGCCCGTTTTGAAGACTTCTGAATGTAGATCAGTGCAGAACAGACTGCTGTCATTTTGTGCTGTAAAGAGAACTAAAATTGGGGTTTTTATCTGACAAAAATATGTAAAGTGTTGTCTTGACAACCTTCATTCAGTCTAAAGCTGGCTGCTTCTCTTTTGGTAACTTAAAAGGCATAAGAACATTTTAAAACCAATAAAAGTTTCTCTTCCAATAGTTTGTAGCAGTTTAATCAAAGTGCAATTAAACCAAATTTTAATTGTTTGATCTGATTGATATTTGTAAATTGGGTCTGATATACCCATTACCCATAGCCAGTAGTGCTGCAGTTTATTATTACAAACACTTTATAATTATAAATTACTAAGAAAATGTGCCTCAACGTCATGCATTAAGCTTCTCATCATGACTATTGTGTGCTTTTATCTATATTTGAGATGTAACTATGGTGATATTAGCACAAAGAAATTTTAAAAACCCTGACTGATACAAGAAATAGGCATGAACCAAGCATAACACAGAATTAAGATGCTTTAAAAATATCTATTGTTTTCCCTGTTATGCTTCTCTTTCATGTTTCTATTATATTTATCATTTAATTAATGCATGTTCCACTACCTTGCCTTTTATCTACAGTTACCAAATCAAACACCTCTTATGAAATCAATGCAGTTTTTAATGCCACAAGTGAATTTATTAGCAGCATCTCTATGGAAGGGACATGGTTAAACTAGAGCTGGATTTGGCTCACTACACAGGAATAGTTATCAGCACTCTGCAGTTGCCAATTCATTATGACCTGATTCAAACCCCAGAAGTCAACTAGAAGACACCAGTGGATTTAGACCTGATTGTCAGTGAAGCTAAATAAAATCCAAAGAAAATTATGAAAGACAAATAGATCATCTTGTCTGTAATACCTGAAAGTATTATAGCCAGGTCTGACCGTCTGATTGAAATTATCTTTTTAAAGAAAATTTTGCCGTGGAAAGTTATATATTGTGCAGCATTTTTCATACAGCAAGTACGCAAGAATATGATTGAGAGATATACTGAGATTAGCTCAGTACACTGAGATTAGCTCAGCTGGTCAGAGCATGGTGCTAATAACACCAAGCTTGTGGGTTCAATCCCCATACAGGCCATTTATTCAAGAGTTGGACTCAGTGACCCTGTGAATCCCTTCCAACTCAGAATATTCTGTGCATGCTGTGAACCTACAAGAAAGAGAAATTAAAGCTATAGCTCTCCCAGAATGCGAAGAGCAAAAAACCAAAATATCAGTCCATCTCATGATAGAAAAGCTGGTGTTGGGTTCCTGGGATGTGTTAATTAGCTTTAATGGTGGTTGTTCAAAGATGATGATAAAAAACAATATAACAAAGCATTGCTACGTGAAAGTAACATGAAAGACTTTAATTGTGTGAGGCCAGTATCCACATCAGATAAGAATGAGAAAGGCTGGGATTAGTTTGTGCAGTCACCCACGCCATAAACCCCACTCCTTCTGTTCAGACTTCTCTAAACACATCACAGGGAACAAAGTGGCCGTTCTGAACGTGTCCCCTGTCCTCCAGGCGATGCAGGAGCATGGAGACCAGCTACCACCCGCAGAGCAGATGTACCCCTGGAGGGTTTGAAAACCAACCATTTGCAGAAGAAAAAAACATTATTACTCCATTTTATAGAACATGAGAGAGATGTACAGTATGAAAAGGCTTGTTGAAGATGAGAGGATAATGCCAGGATTAAATTTTGGAACTTCCTGAATGTCCAGTCCCTTTTCAGTCTATTTGGCTGATCTTCTGCCTTATTTAGCCCATGATTATTGTTGTTTTAATGCTTTTAAATTTAGAACAAAATTACACTGGGGTCTGACTGATCTCACACAATAAATTACATGTGTAACTCCATTTCCTTTCATAGATTTATTAACAAAAAAGTGAGACAGGCACCTTACGCACAAGATTCAGGTTTTGTTCATGAGGATACGCCAATCAAATTACAGAACTCAGTTTAAACCTTGCCAGTGAAAGTTCGCATGTGGTCATTAATTCTAAAAATGAAAGAGAACTTATTCCAGACTGGAGGGTGTATCCATCCTTACCAGGAGACCACTCTGCATCGAGGAGTTAGTGATCCACACTATCTTATTAACCTGAGCTGGCAGCTAAGGTGCTGCACACTTGGTGTGCCCTTAAGGTTGGGCTGGGCTGACCTCAGTCCTTGGCTGCAGGACAACCTCAGCCACCTCACTGCACCACGGGAGCCTGTGGGCAGCACCCATTCAGTACCAGCAACTACATCACCTGCACGACCTTGCCTTTATCGAAAAGTACAGGAAGAAGTGCTTACCTGAATATCCTTTATGTCTTATTTTTCTGGTAAGAAAAGTATATAATAGCTCATATGTATAGAAAGAAGGGGCATCTGTCCATGGAGGGGATACGGAATGCCATGGAAATATCCATCTGGGGTCTCTCTGACACTGCAAGAGTGCTGTGTGCTCAGCATCTGAAGGGAATTTACTCACCACCTATAATCGTCTTTTATGATGTCTTATTAGAGAGCTATTTTATTAAGTCATTTGTTATCAGCCATTTCTTCAGAAAGAGCAGTGCTCCATCTCCTTTTCAACTCTGCTGCTGGTGAGGAAGAGATTTAAATATGAGTTTGCACTTGTTTAAAATTATAAATTAATATATAACTTCAGTTTTAGCTTTTGCCAAGAATTCTTTAACTCAAGGTTTACCTCTAAATCTAGCACGAGTGCACCTTTCACTGCCCATGTTTTTTTTTAATCTCATGAAAGGAACACCCAGCTGCTTTCCTAAAAAGGTACTGTTTTAAAAATACGAAGCACAAAACGTCATTGAAAATTCTTGGGGCTCATACATCAATCTGAAAACTGTTGCTTGATACCCTTGTGAAGCAATAACAGAGCTTCATGCTGCCTTCTGAAGCAATTTCACGGCCTTGGAAAGACCCCTCAAGCCCTTCATGCTTGGTTTGCTCCTCCAATTACAAACTTCTTCCAACTACAAACTTCTTCAAAGATAACCTAGCCTAGAGGTGACAGCAACGCACCGAGTAATTAAGGAACAAAACCTGAGAAACAAAGCTTTAATTTAAGGAGCGGATGGAAGCTCCACATTTCCCTCTGCCAGTGTGCCCGGCAGCAGGGCATGCCTTCAGTAAGACGGAACCTTTACTTTAAAAATGTGCCATCAGGTCTATTAGGGAAAGCATCAATAATTAAAGTTAATGCCTGGAAACTGGCATCAGCTACGGGCATGATGACTCAAGCTCTTGGAGATCCATTCATTACATTCAACTACAAAAGCTAGAAGTTATAAAAAATGCATGAATAAATTCTTTAAGTATTAACACGCTACTTCTTTAAATGTTTGCTCTGACCCAGGTGGCGCTGCTCTGACTTCTTCTGCAGCTTCTTTTCACTTAAATGACCTTAGATTTTTGTAGCTGTCTCTCAGGATTAAACAAATTACTCTTTAAAATGTATTATTGAAGGATCCTACTTAGTAAGAAATAGAAAATGAACTCTGGCATTCTCTCCTCCAACTCAGTATAAAATGTTAGATTTCACAGCAAAGTTTATAATCTAAAATTTAAGTCTTTTGAGCTAGATAATGCCATTTGCTAAATTCTCTTCTGAGCTTGGCAAAATTAGGTAAAAACAAGCTAAATACTGCAAAAGAGATCCCTGTTTTGTATTTCTAAACCACACCAAGGTAAAGCAGTAGACACAGTGCCACAGTATAAATTTTAGTCAGAGGTGATAGCACTCAAGTGTCTTTCACATTAAATCAACAGCAATAACAAACAAAAACAACTTTGTGGAAGTTTGGGAATTTCTGATATGGTGGAATGAAAACTTTTCCTTCTGTGATTTTTGGGTTTAAGTTTCTGGATGGCATTTATTTCCTGTTTTGACTATATTTGCTTTTAGGGTGGTATTTCAAGATTCCTCATTGATGGGTTAATTTTGGCATTTTATTCTTCCCTGGTATGGTTTGGCTGAAGTTTCTAAATTCACAGATTCACAGAGTGTTTTCCACTTCTTCCTGCACTTGAAATTTTCTTTTCAGAGCAAGAGGAGTCAGTAGTATTTTCCAGATGAAAAAAGAGCCAGATGTTTCAAAGAAAGCGAGTTTTCTCTTTCTGTTTCTGGCTCTACAGCCAAATATCCAGAAGCTGCAAGCTACCCATCATTCTTTCTCAAAAAGGTAATCTAAAAAGAATCCAAAATTTCAAAGGGATTACTTAGCATCTGGGTAAAAAGTAACGGAAGTAGTTTCAGCTGTATTATATTACTTTATCCAAGACAGAAAGAGAAATCTGGACATTATAGGAAAGAGATGTCTTGATTTAGAAGGCATATAGAGAAAATTTCACTTTTTAAAATAATCACCATGTTTAAACACTGCTACCAAGTTTCAGAAAGAACCAGTCCTTCAGCTCACATGTCTATATGTTTGTTCCAGGTTTTATGGACCACCTTTCTCTTACACATCTCAAGTGCAGACTTGACTATTATTGACCATGGGCCATTACCCTACCACCTAAATGTTATAGCATCTTTTCGTAATCCCATTGTACATCCATGAAACAATCGCTGCCGAAATAGTGCAGCACCTTTCTTTTTTTCAAGTATGCATACAGTGGGTTGGATTGTTAAATCCCATTTACATCCTACACTGTAAAATTATGGGGTTTAATCCTGTGATAGTTTGAGAAAATTTGTTGGCTCTATAAAGCGCTGAACTCCAACTTCCCACAGAAATTATTGATGGTTGAAAGACACAGTGCACATCCTTACCTCACAGAACTGGGCCCAAAAAGCAGTGCAGGGGGATTTCCTTCTCCTCAAAACAGACAGCTGAGAATATAACCAAAAGGCTTCCTATAATGATTTAACAATTCACTTCTGGTAACAGCAGCAAGGATCTCGTGTCAGAGTTAATTTTGACAAAGGCAAATGTAGTGAAGTGCTCCCTAATGTAAAGCCCCTGATGAAAGCACATTAGCTCGGCATTATCAGCAACTGGGGAACTGCATAAAGAGGGGCTGTGCCCAGAAAAGTGGCTCTGTAGGAATGACACCTTTGTATCACATAATATTGATCTTACATACTCCTACAAGCTGATACATCACATTTGTTCATCTTTTTCGTAAAAATGCAAAGGCACCATGTCTTGACTACTGTTAGTACCACAGAATTAATCCAGTTACAGAATATAAAGGACCCGTTTTTGAGAAAATCTGTTCATATTTCAAAATGACTTCCAGACACATATGTGTATATGTATTTAAACAACACCAAAAAAAGTAAATTTATATGCAGCTTTCCATGGAAACTTTCAAGACTGACAGTAAAATACAATACATTTTCATTCAGAAACGGAGGTAAATGCTGATGTTTCTTATCAACACCAAAACTGAACAGCTTAGTTACATCATTTGTTATCTAGTTTCTAACCTAGTCAGTAGGTAAGTAACACTTCCTGTATGTAAAGGTGACAGAGTGGCCCAGAAATGCCTTAGCAGATGAGGTTAAAAAGATGAGAGTTACAAATTCCATGTTTGTAATACTTCCATAAAACAGAACTACATTTTAATACAGCATGATAATTTTACTTTGCTGGATCTCATAAGACACCTGAATTTTTTTCATTGAATTCCTGAAGAATTCACATCAGCAATCTACACAGCTGAATAATAAACTCCTACGGCATTTGCTGCAGTAACTAACTGTTTATTAAATCTAATTATACTGCATACGTTATTTGTTTAAAAGCAGTAAAAATGTTAAGCCAAGTAAAATTACAGAGGATTGGCATTTAGCGTTAAAAACAGACACTGTCTGACCTTCATGTGACTAACTACAGGAAAACTCAGAGCCTAAACTAGGCATATAATTTCTTTAAAGAATATTTGGAGTTGAAAATGGATTAAGATATATCCTATTTTGACTTCAAAGACATTTTATATGTGGTCTGAAATCCCTTTAATTGACTCTCCTACACTCTTAGTGACTGCTTTTTCCAGGAGTAAAAGGGCTGCCTTTGGGAGTGGGTTAGTCTGACACAAATTAGGGACCAGTACTTTGGTACCCAGAATCATGAAAAATACAGAACTTCTGAGTTTTGGTCTAGAGGGCAGAAAATTATCACATTATCATAATGTGGTCAGTATCATAACTTCAAGAACAAATTAGCTGCCCATCCTGACAGTTTTGTCTTATCTCTTATGGAAAAATATCCAAATAAAGTGGTTCTAAAAAGCTTTCTACAATCAAGTTCCTATTTTTTGATGTCTTTATAAAGAGTTTTTGAGTATTAGTGGAAATCTTCTTGCTCCACATTTTGTTTTGATCATTATAGGTACGGCATAACAATTTCATCACCCTCCCCTTCACAGAAAGCTTCTATACACCAATAGTTTTGTTTAGTCTGTGGAGGAAAAACAGTGAGAAGGTGAAGGGAATTTTCTCCTCAACAGTTTGATCTTCTAAATCTCTGACGATAGTTTTGTGGACTCTTGGTATTCCTTCTTCCTGTGGATCCCAAAATAGATAGTGTGCTCCAGGCACTGGTAATCTCCAGGAACGCTTCAGGAGTTGAATACCACAACCACAGAAAGGATGTTCCTGCAGTGCTTACAGTAGACAATGAGCCAGCAATGTGCCCTTGCCGCAGAGAAGGTAAGTCGTAAGGCTGTGTTAGAGAAAGCATTGCCTGCAGATCGAGGGTGGTAATTCCTTACCCTCTTCTGAGCACTGGGGAGGCCGCCTGTGTATTGTGTCCAGTACTGGGATGCTCAGGACAAAAGAGATATGAACATACTGGAGAGAGCCCAATGAAGGGCCATGAAGATGACAAAGAGACTGGAGCATTTCTCCTATCAGAAAAGGACTATTTAGCTCGAGAAGAGAAAGCTCAGGGGCATCTTATTAACATGTATAAATGCCTGAAAGAAGGCTGCAAAGAGGACAGAGCCAGGCTCCTTTCAGGGGTGCCCAGCGACAGGACCAGAGGCAGTGGCCACAAATCAAAATGCAGGACCTCCCCTCTGAACATCAGGAAGCACTTTTTTACTGTGAGGGTGACCAAGCACTGGAACGTGTTTCCCAGAGGTGTTGTGGAGTTTCCACCTCTGGAATTGTTCAGAAGCTGCCTGGGCATGGCCTGGGTAACTGGCTCTAGGTGACTGCGACTGAGCAGGGGCGTTGGACAAGATGACCTCCAGAGGTGCCCCCCATTCTCAGCTGTTCTGTGATTCTGTGACAACAGTCTTTATATGCTTCATAGAAACTTAGTATAAAAGAAACCAAATTTGATCTTTGCCTGAATATTACAGAATCTTCACTGCAATTTGCATCAGCTGTTACTGGACAGTGCTGACCACTAGAAAGCAAAATTACAAAAGGGAGAGTTTACAGCAGATTCTGCTGCTTTGAGATCTCTTCAATATATTTGCTGACTGTAACTGCCATTGATAAAATGGTGAAGAAGTTTGTCCAATCTTTTTATTTCTTCTACATCAGTTTATTCATGAAAGAGGTGAAAACCTCCATACTGTACCTCCAAATCCCAAGAGCTGAGCAAGCTTTTAAACTCTTTTTCTATATTCCATTACCTAGTTCACCTTAAGTAGACAAATTCTTACAGAGCTTAAGCTTCAATCTCTTTCCCTGTAAAACAAAGAACCACAAGCCCTTGCTAACTCTATGATATTAATAATGCATAAAAATGTAGATGGACATCTACCATGTGATTGGAAGATATTCTCTCTGCTTTAGAGGGCATTTCTCCATCAAAATATGCATAACGAAATTCCTAAGGAGCAAAGAAAAGCGGAAGAAACTTTCCTTTAAAAGGGCTAGACTGCC
>VYZQ01062633.1:0-17260 GCA_013400655.1 Mystacornis crossleyi
TTTTTTTTTTTGTGATAGTATCTTCTTAGAATATTGTCTTAATTTACATGTGAATAGTAAATAACTGTCCCACCATTTCCTTAATATACAGGATGATATCTTTCAATTTAGTGAATTGCATTTTAAATAATGATATGCAATAGCCTGGCTGGACAGAGCAGAACACAGTGAAGGTTGTGTTCTGTGTTGGGACATTATTTGCCTTCTCTTTCGGTTCTACTGTAGAGCGAGTCATTTGGTTATCTAAGCCTCAGGGATAGAATACTTCACCAAATGCCACAACTACACATGTAATTTCCAGAAGACCACTCAACCTTTCTTCCTCCTAAGACTTCCAGATGCAGCATTGAGCATTGAACAATAAGTAGCGTAAGACCACATAAATGTCTGTCAACATTTAAAGATATAATGGATAGTACTTTTCTATTAAAGAAAAGACTGTTTGTCCTAAAATCTCCCAGCATTTCCCTGCTATTATTTTGCTGTTTCCCCCACAAGGCTGGGAGTAGTTCTGTTGGTCATGTGTGTATATGCATTGCTAAAATGCAATAAACTCACTAATAAAATGTGCATATAAATAAAAGTTTTGTAATATTTCTATGGACAGTGAGGTCCTGACACCTTAATGCCTTTACACAGCATGGAAAATCACTGGCCAGACAGGGAAACTACTCAAATCCTTTTAGTAAAGGGCTTGTGACGCAAAGCGTCAGTACAATTCTATGAAAAAGAGAAAAATGTCATGGGAAAAGTCAGGGTATTGCGTGTGAAGTGATCTGTATCAAACAATTTGTTTCCAGCCTCCAAAGGAGAGGATGTACCGGGTTCCTATTCTGGGCTTGGCGGAGGCCGAGGTCATGGCGAGACTCATCACAGTTGCTCGCAGAGGTGTTGAACTGTAACCGTGTCCAGAGCCACGGCCGCTGGAGAAACGCCCTTTCCGCAGGGGGAAGAGACGCGGCCGCTGGTGGCTGAGGCGGAGAGGGGCGCTCGGCGGAGCGGGCGCTCGGCGCGGCTGTCACCGCTAGGTGCTGCTGGTGCCTCCCGGAGCGCCGGCCCCGCTCCCACCGCTCCCCGGCTCGGAGTCGCCGGACCGCGGGGGCACCCCGTGAGCCGGGGGCCTGCACCCCGTGTGGGTTCTGTAGCACTCGTGTGAGCAGCCTGCCCGGCCAGCCAGGCCAGTGGCGGCTCTGGCACAGACGTTCCGGGAGCTGGCGGGGAGGCGAACACTGTAGGGAGAAGGGGCTCCCACTGCTTGAGGTAAGAGAGGCCACCTTTGCTGCCTTCAAACTCAGCGGTGCAGAGCACGGAGAGGGCGGGGGAGAGCTCAAGAGTGGAAACGCTGCAGGGAAGAAGAACAGGACTCAAAGGGAGGGGAGCGCTTTGGGCTATAGGGCAGAAGGAGGCAGGATAACAGGTACAGCTGGGCTCTGGTGGGGATGAGGACATGCAAGTATACAACAGAGCTCTCTGGGGAAAGAAGAGACCAAACCCAGGCTTTTTGTGAGTTGGGTCATCTAAAGACAATCCCCCAAATGGCAGATAACATGGTATTTTTGCAGCCTAACAAGAGCAGGATGTGTTAGCCTGCATTTCCACACAGGTCAGTCTCTTTATGACTAAACTGTCTGCATAGACCAGCTTGAGCTTAAGCTGTTTTGGGCATTCAGATAAGCTTTCCTGGTAGATGTTTTAGAAGGTGATCTAGAGAAAAATCAACCCTGGCCTCACTGTCTGGAAGCAACAACACTGACCCACACTTGATGTCTGGACCATGATTCCACACTAGTAGCAGTCTCATTAGAAAATTATTTCTGCTGTAAGCTACTCAGACCATTTCATACAGACTGAAAGTGCATATATCGGTAGCAAAATTTTTAAATCATGCTTGAATTTAGAGCTGGACACATATGTCCAGACAATCACTACACTGGCCTACTACAAGTTTTTATTTCCCCGTAGCACTAAAAGGGACGAAGCAGAGTTGCCATGAAAAAATCGGTCAAACTATATGCAGCAGACTGCCTTTATGCTGATTCAAATGCCTGACCCTGAGTGGAGGCCAAACTGCCCTTCTATATGGTGCAGTTTCCTCAAAAGAGGAAGAATACATTTCTAAACACAGTATCAGCAAATACTCAGAAGCAATGGCATGCAGCAATAGCAATAGTTAGCATTATTCTGAATACTGAGATCTAGATATGAAGCCAAATGGCAATTAGCCATAAAATATTTAGGTATATGGCTTTTCTCCTGAATTTAAAATAGCTTGCTAAATAGCCACAATTGTGGTTCTCGGGCTCAGTCTGGTGGTGACAGTAACGTTTTAATTTATACATAAGTCGAATTTTAATCCATGACACAAACTAAAAGTCAGATGACCTTAAAGCAAGAGAATACAAATGAGCTCCCTGGAGAAAAGACGCTGTGATGAAACAAATAGAATAATATATAGGGATGACTTGACACTGTCACCAGAATGACTATATTTAACTTCTCTGGAAAGAAATGAAATGAGCTTAAACTGGGACAACTGCTTTATTTTCACAGAATTGCATCTGAAGCCTACAGACAAGTGCTATACAGTTGTTTCCTCCCTGAAGCCAAGGGCCAATCTTCATATGTCACTCGACATGACAAAGTCAGCAAATGTCATCATACTTCATAAAGACAGGCCTGAGTATTCCCACTGAGTCTCACAAAAGTAGAAAGTTCCCTCTTTGCAGACAAAGACTTGTGAAACATAAAAGTTGTGTTAACACAATGATATACTGGGAGGAAGGGAATGTTAAACTGGGACGCTTCTTGTTGCCCAGTAAGCACTGAGGTAAGATATATGGCACCTAGCAGTCACCTATTTGTTGGCAAATAAAAAGAGCAGTGAAAAATTAGATTTTTAACAACACCATTAGGAGGTTTAATACTACATCAAAAATTGCTTTCCCTCTCTTCTAACTCAACCTCTGAGCCTAGTGACTGTATTTATTGTATATTACTTTTGCCTTGAGACTGGAAGTGTAAAACCTAGCACTGAACACCTTTATGGTGTTCCTAGACACGTGTTATCTGAGGGACTGAAAACTTCCTTGGTAAATACAAGTGGGATTTTTATTTTTTTCCCTGGGAAGCAGAGGTACCTTTACAATTAGCCTTAAGCTTTAATTTAAAGACATGTTGTTCAGCACATCAGACATCTCACTAAACTCTCTAGAAAAACCACATTTTAACGGAAAGTGAATTCAGGACTGTTGACAGCTTATCTGCTGACTTCATATCGCACCTTAGGCAATTCAGCTGAAAGATGAGCTCAACACTGCAAGTTCCCATTACAAGCCTTTGCAGTATCTTGTCCTATTCTAATTTTCCTTCAAAAAGCTAAATTAAAAAGCTTTACAGGGACCCACTTATACAACAAACTGTTACATCCAACAAGCTGAAAAGTCTAAATGTGAGTAGATTTTGAAAATATTAACATTCTCTCCTCCATTTGCTTACATGATGACCAGTGTCTTGATAATGTGACTTGCAGTGCCTGGTTTGGAAAATGCAATTCTCAGTGTAGTGGGAATGTGAACATGCTGATAAAACTGAGTATCTGTTCTGCAGATTGTAGTTCTGTTGTAGTATTTGAAACTCATGACCTGGAAAGCCATTCTGAGGATTTAAGAAGTTCACAGTGCTCAGTTAATACAGTGGCCTTCCATACTTGCATATTTTGAATGAACTTAACTAAAAAACACACTGTATCTACTCAGTCTGTGACACTCAGATGCTAATAATTCAAATCAAAACAAACTGACTTTCAAATCTCATCCACTTTGGCTGCAAGGCTGTTTAAACTAAAAAAATCAGGAGAAAAAAATATTTTTAAAATAAAACTTTTTTAGTCTTCTCAATCAAAATATAAAGCACTTTCAAACACATATTTTTATCCTTAGGCAGAGGCCAACTAGTTTAGATTTCAGCCCTCCATTTAGCAGATTTTCAGATGAGTATTGAAAATAAGGGCTTAGAGCAGAAACTGTATTGTAGCTTCACTGACAATGGTTGTGGCGAAGTCACCAAGTATTTAATCTCTTAAGAAAGAGGCCCCTTGGAACTGATGCAGACAGATCAATGTTTTTGGGGAAAATGTGGTTTCAAATACATAGACAGGTTAACTGCAATTTCACAGGCTGAGACATTTCCCAACAACAAATCTGAAATGTCACAAAAAACCCTCTTCCTGCTACTTTAGGGAAATGTAGCATATTGTAGCCATGTTCCCTCTTGACTTGCAGTGTTCCCCTTTGTGACTTGGCAATGCAATGAAAGGCCCTGCATTAGGGAAGAGTTGGATGTCTCCCACAGAAAGTCCACTCTGCCCTTTTCACTGTTTGATTCATTGAGGCAAGTTGGCTTCTTGCCACGTAAGGAGAAGGGTGGGGGAAGCAGTTCTGTGATGAAGGAGAATCTAGGGCCTAGGGGGAGTAGTAATATGTGAAATATTAATATTTCTTGTTATTTTATCATTGGTAAACCTAGCCACCAGAAAGAGGCTGGGCTGGATGCTTCTACAGTGTGTAGCCTGTTTTTGTCAGAGAAAAAAAGTTGGAAGAGTTAGACACCTTTTTTCTTGCCGTACCTCAGCAAAGAGATTGTGGGATACTGCAAACATTGCAGTAACAGAAAGCCAAGCACACTGTCACATTAGACTGCACTTCCTTATGGAGGCTGCCTGCTTCCCTTCACCAGGAGTGTCAGTAAAGGAAAATCATTGCAGCAGAGTGGGTTAGCGCACCGAGAGAAGCTTCCTGCTTTGCATTTTCAATAATTAAAAACACTATAACTTCTTCTCTGAAACATCACGTCTTTCCTTCAGCTTGGCCATCACAACATATAGTGGTGGTATCTCAATGATAAGGCACAACACATAGCAAGCAAGAGCTTCACAGTGCCTTCTTGAAGGCGTGTGGTGCAGCCACACAGATCAGGCTGGTTGGAGCAGGCAGGGTCAGGCACTGAGTCAGGTATTGAGTCCCAGGTATTGAGCAGTGCACTGTTATTCTACTCAGATAATTTCAACCACTTCCTATATATGTATGTAATGACATGTTATTGATTATCTATTTTCCATTTCTTTTCCATGCGAAATTGTTCATCTGAAATACCTTTACTAGATAAAAACACATTTGGATATGTATAACCAAAATAAAATTTCTCTCTCTCTATTTTAATTAGTGTAACATGTACTGCAAAATATACAGTAGTGGCCAAAAATATTCCGTGAATTCTGGTCAACAATTATCAAGAATTCTATTCCTGCTAGATAAGCTGAAAATTATCACTTGCTGACTAAGTCAATATGTTACCCTGCTGCTATGCCATATGGCCCTGGATGCTGAGACACAACACAACCTCATCAAGTGACACCCAAACTGGAGGAGTGGAACACTGGAGAGAGCAGGGTTTCCATTCAAAAGGACCTCAACAAACCAGAGGAGCAAGCTAGCAGGAGACTCATGAAGTTCAACAAAGGCAAATGAAGCTGTGCATTGGGGTCAGCAGTGCCCCATGTGCCAGGCCAGGCTGAGGGCTGAGCAAGCAGCCCCACAGCTGCAGTTTGGGGCTCACACAACAACAGCTGCTCACAACCTAGAGAGACTCCAGGGAAGGGCTGCTGAGGCAATAAGGGAACCACAGCACCTGAGGTACAAAGAGCGGCAGGGACAACCGCCTTGCTTAGGCTGGAGACAAGAAGGCCAAGACAGGACGTAGCTACAGTCTTCCACTACTTAAATTCCTTTGGAGAAGACAGACATAGGCATTTCTCAGGGGTGCACAGCAAAAGAACAAAAGGCAAGTCACAAGCTGCAACAAGGGAAATACTAATTGGGAAGAGGGAAAAAATCATCTCAGTGGGACTAGGGCACCACTGAGATAGGGGCCCAAAGGAGCTATTCGGTCGTCACCCTTGGAGATTTTCAAAACTTGTCAAGGCTTGGAGCAACTTGATCTGATTTTGAAGCTAGTCCTGCTTAGAGCAGAAGCTTGGAATACAGATCTCCAGATGTGCATTTTGTCATCTAAAGTTTTCTGTGAATGTATCTCACAAAATGCAGTTCAATAAGATACTAAGTATCCCTTCCACCAGCCATAAAAGGTGCTCAAGTCTTGTCAGGGGTCAACAGAAATGGCTTATTACAGAAGTGACCTGTCTAAATCTCAGCTCTGATTCGATCCAGTATATAATCAGGCTAAGTGAAATTAATTATTAGATTGCCTATATATTATATTCAGATTGTCATAACACCGTGAGATACACAAACCTTGACTCTGCTCACCTTTTCTTCAGAAATGTGAGATTCAACAGTGATAATGAAGGAAAAAAAGACAAAAAATATAAACTATTTTGCCCTGAACAATGACTGGAACTGCTACATTTCATGTAAATATTATCACGGATCCATGATACAATCATTTCTACAGTCAACAGGCTCATAATATTCCCTCCTCATCAAAACACAGAGGGTTACTCATACAAGTAAAGGGTTGTAGGCACGCAAATTAATTTGTAGTAAGATGGTTAAAGTTCTAAATCATGTATTAAATTACTTCTATTGTACACGTTTAACTTCATTTTCCAAGCTAGTCACATGCAACAGAGATGCAGTAATGTAGGTATTCCAGCTGCAGAGTGATTAGCTGCCAGTGCCTTCTAAAACTAGTTTTGTAAGTCAGATCATTGGAAAGATCAGTGGTTTGCTTCCTGGATGTCATGAGACCAGAGAGGTGGAATACTGGCAGAAGATTAGGTTTATTTTTGTGTATGTGTTTGAAATATTTAAATAGACTAGGATAGAAATCAACTTGTAGGGTTATAAGCCCTGATCCAGCAGAGCAAAAAAGTCAAAACCAAGCCCATCTCAGGTGTACAAGGGGCACAAATATAGATTTATCCTTGAACAGAGGTCCAAAGTCCCATTAAAATTCAGGGAAGGACAGTGATATTAAAGCACTTGCCTAAAGATAGGTATGTGCTTAAATGCATAATGTTCTGGGGTATTTTCACTTGTATATCCCTGAGTGTAAAACAGGGAGCTTCCACCATCTTTGTTAACACTGCAGGCATTTCTGCATCTCCTTGTTTCTACATAGAAGTATACTGCTGGCACTTCTGATTTTGCCACAGAAGAAAAGGAGCATTCCAATATGAGTTCTCAGCCTGGGTCTGATTAAACCAGAGAAGTTGGGCACCAGTTTCTGTAGGGTCAGATTGGGCTATAAACATTTATTTTCATGAATAAATATATTTATACCCCTAGGATGCTTTGGTTGAAATGTTACGACTTCTGAACAGTCTGATTGGGACCAATATATAAACAGTCATACTGAGATGCCAGTCAGTACCTTTGCCTCCCTCAGGAGCTTTTGCCTTTATTGTTTGTAGGTTTACCTGTTAATGCTCATCACAGTTACAGGCTCTGACTCAAGAGCTGTCATTAATCACTGCCTAAGAACACTGCATCAGGTAAGCCAGTGCATCAGATGCTGAGCTGAAGCAGCAGTACTCACTTCAAACTGTCATTTGCTCCTGACATAACATGGAGAAAGATTATCCAGCCTAAGTACCAATAATTTTTCACTGCAGATTGGAAACAAGCTTTGGAGATTGGTGCCACAATGCTACAAGTGATGGCGCTGAGGGTTCATGAGGTGCAGTCGTCAGCACTGAAACACCGTCCTCTGCCTCACTGCACGTCCTGCCTTACACCCACTTGTCCTTACTCAGAGGTGATCAGTTGACGAGCCTGAGTGACAGCGTTAGAATTTGGGTTCCCTCAGCTCCCAGGTTTGAAAGCTAGGTCTGAATAATCACATCTTTTGCGAGAGCCAGACACATTTTATGAGAGTTCAGGTTCAATTTAATCCAGATTTTCATCTGTGTTCCATCCCTAAATCTTCCTCTGAACAGCAAGAGGAAGCAAAGCAAGACCTTTGCATAGGTGTTCAAGTATTTAGCGGTTCGGTTTCCAGGCAATCAGCAAATGCAGCAGTTCTCAAACTCCAATCTACTAAGACCACTGCTGTCAGAGTAGTAAAGCATCTGTCAGTCTCACAGCTGTGATGTTTTGCTGCTGCTTGGAGCTCAGGTCAAGATTCATTTAAGATTTCCAGAAGCTTTTTCAGGTTTTTTTCCCTTTTGTCTTGGAGTTTGGTGATTTTGTTTTGTTTGGGGTTTGGTTTTTTGTTTGTTTGGGTTTTATTTTGACCAGCTAGACTCTGAAATAAGCATATTTCTTTAAGCTGTTTCTGTATCAGGTACCTCTGGCAAAAATCCAGCCATGAGCGAACTTTCAGCTGCTGCTGAAAACAAGAGGGCAACAAAAAAGCAAGAGGAGAGAATCAACATGACGAGTGACCTGGAGAGAAAATTATATGTCTGCATGCAACAGAAAAAAAGTCCCCAGTAACAAGTGTAAATTCCTAACACTTCTGCCAGGAGAATGCTGAATGACAGGGTGCAGCAAAGCAGATGCACACCTCCTGTTGAAGGAAGATCAGTTTCATATTGTTGCCAGTAGTCACTCTAATTTTGCTTAACTATTTTTATGGTAACTCCAGTGTATGTTAGAAAGTACTGAGAAAAAGGCTGTGACACTGGAAGGAAAAACAATCCATGAAAGATCTGAGGTGCAGATTGTGATGATACAGTATTTGAAAATCACTAAACTCATGCATTACTGTTCATATTTGCCATGTGGTTTTAGCAAGAGATGGTATTCTTCCCACACAATGTTCAAACTGTTCATTAGTGGATCTTGCAGCAGCTGCTGTTTTGCAGCCAAGGAATGACTGCACTTTAGTGGCAGGCAAAGGATCTCAATAGCTCCCAAAATGCTTGGGCATTTCGCTACGTGGAGTTAAAAGTATAAAGAAATATGTTTCTAATTTATTACCTTTTACACGTGTGTGCTTTACGGGAAAGGCTTGATACAACTGATGCAAATTTCTCGTGAAGATTAACCCAGGAAATCTTTAAGGTCAAATTTTAGTCTGTATATTTTGAAGAACCTCATATTAGTGCCAAACTGGGAATGGCAGCAGGACAATTGGTACGAATGGCACCTTTCTTCCCACGTTCACATATTGTAACTTTTCTAAACTGATATGTGAGTTGCCACAGGATTCCACATCCTGCTTATTGTTTGCTGTGCTGATACACTGGCACATCCAGAGGTGATTTTTCACATGTCATCGGAAACGTTACAAGACAGGATTGGTTTTGTAAATACAAGAGATTACCTAAGTGATGGAGGATTCTTGTCTCCTATGCATGCAAGAATAAAAAGGGAGGGCAGGAGAGAGAGAGAACAAAGCACTATGTACCAGATAAAAGAGCAGGAAACCTGAATTAGTTTGTGGAAGCAATAACATTTTTGTCAGTTATTCCTCTTTCCTGAAGGATGGAACCTCACTGATTGAAAGATGCTCAGGTCAGATATGCTTTCAACTGTCAGCAAATAAGTTGGTGTAGCCCTTGCAAAATCCAAAATCACATCCCTTTCACACACACTGTTGTTTCCCAGAGCTGCACTCAGCCTAGAGTATAGGAATTAGCATGTTATCAACTTGGCAATCTGTTCAGATCAGTATCCTCTCTAATTGTAGTTTAAGAGTGCAGTGCCATAATCTGGTACTTTTTTCCTGCTTTAAATCTCAAGTTAATCTCTTGAGAGACTCAATACTTCTCTGGAGCATATGCTTTAAAATTTTTCTGAAATCTGACATAAATAATGCCAAAGCTGGGAAATCTTGCTATAACATAACTGACCAAACCCTCTTCAATCTTTTTAAGGTCTTGGCCTCAGTGACTTCCTGTGACAATATGTTCCATGCTCAGCAAAAGTGCTTATTTTTATCAGATGCTTCCTTTTGCAGAATTCTCTGCTGTTTAATTTAATTTCTCGCCCACTTGTGCAGTAGCTTCCAGCCCACTGCCAGGGCCCTGAGTGCACTTTTAGATCTGAATGCCCTGATCGGCCCTGGAGCCCTCAGTTCCTGCCCGTGATGATGCAGCAGCTCCCCACAGCTGTATTCATGGGTCCTATCGAGCTGATCCCTGTGCCCAGGTAGCTACTCCGTGCCTGGGGCTGGAGCTGCCCCACATCCCCCACTGGTCTGATCCCTGGAAATGGATGTCCTGCCACCCCCAGAACCCAGGGAGCTGCCAGTTCTTATGGCTTTCTGACACATGTTCCCTGTAAAGTAGCACAACAACTTTTGTCTTTTCCTTCCTCTCCCCAAATATTTGTTATGAATCCACAGAGAAACCTACCATGAGTAACACCCCTGGCCCCCACCAGCTGGCAGCTCCCTCAGCGCTGACTGCTGCCTTGAGTGGGACATTCCCAGTAGCTGCTCTGCCAAGCAGGGCCAGTCCCCTCAGGACCTCTGGACTCCAGGTGCTGTCCCCTTCAGACCTTCCAGCAGCACCTTCCTCAATATCATTCTGTCTGTTCACAACTGATGAAATTGCCTCTGGGTCATGAGAGCAGTGACAGGGACCCGATCGCCACCTGGAGACCTCCAGCCACACTCAGGAGGAACAGTCTAAAGTTTCCCCCGAAAAACCCAGGAAACCCTTTCATAGGTTCTCTAAATCAGTTGTAAATGAGAATGTGGAGCTCTGAACACCATGATCTGCCATCACGCCAAAGATGACAGACCTCGTGCCTCCAGCCTTACCTCCTGCTGGGTGACAGGCACCAGAGAGCTCCTGAGATGGCAGCGGGGCCTGGCTCCGCCTGCCTGCACGCCCAGCATCGTCAGGGCACCACACCAGCCCCGAGGGAAGAGGGATGCCGGGCACGGCTGTCAGGGGAAGAGCCAGCACCCAGGGAGCCACCAGGGCCTCGGGGCTGGGCAGCGCTGCCCCCTGGGCCCGTCCTCCTGTGGGCGACTCTTGAGGGGCGACTCCTCCTGTGGGGCATCTCCTGCCAGGTCTGCTCCTCCCGTCACTGAGCCAGCACAGACAACAGCATCTCTACATCCTTCCCTTCAAAATTTAACCTCATTTTGGCTGAGATGGCCGCAGCACCTGGGAGAATGCTGGGATTGTCCTTCACGCAGATGAGGTGCACGGCTTTTGCTCTCCAAGGGCCAGGTTTGGTCTCAAATGGGGGCACAGCACGTCTTCACTGATCGTTTTCATGGTGCAGAATGGCAAAAATTGATTTATTTTACTCAGGGAAGAGACCACAGAGAGGGGGAGATTTTCACGTCACAAGACGTGAATCCAGCCCTTCCCAGTCATGCACTAAAGCCATAACTACGAGCTCATCCATACTCTTTGGTGACAGCTCTCTAACTAAATGTGTTTTCTCTGGTCCAATCCACTACATCGTGCTCTGCAGCGAGGTTGTCAGCTCATTATAACAGCTCCGGTTCAGGTTTTGTTCTCTTTTTAAATAACAGTGAAACAAATTCATCCGTGAGCAATGGATTAATAGCTGGCATGGATTTGGGCCAATGTACTTGAATGCATTCATGAAATTTCACTTTATCCCTGGTGTCTTTTCCTCAAGAATAATTTAAATTTTCAATTCTTTCTTTTATCTTTGTTGTGTTTCACTTTCTTGTAAATACAAATAATACATCCTGATTTTGTTTGCATATTGTTTGTCTTTCTCGGGAAAATAGATAAATAATTATTTGGTGAATAAGAGAAAAACTGGTGTTGGAGTTATGCCAGATCTAACCTTGGGTGTTCTCTGTTTCTCTATTGTCTATGAGGGAAAGAGAAATGAAACAAACAAGAACACTTAGAGCATGTGATAAATTACTAGCTGTTAAGAAGAGCATTTAGGAAAACTTCCTTCCCGAGACTATCTTTGGCTTATTTGATACAGTATTGTTGTCATACAGTATTATTGTACACATTGTTGTCCGGGCATTCAGGTGTTGTTTTGAAAGGAAAATGATAAACAGATATTGTTTGTATGATACTTAAAGGCAGCTGTCTACAACTACCAGTCAGGATCAAGTTCAGAAATTTCAGCAGCAGAAGCACAAATTCCTAAACTGAAGGAGGAACTCCTTCACCTAGAAATGAGTAACAGGCTATTACAGTCTCTGCAGCCAGCTGTAAAAGGGAAACATTCAGTACACTGCAATTATGGCATGCATCATAAGCTCTACGGTTATGTGCAGAGTAAATGTAGATTGATCATTATTAACTTCCAATTTTTCTGAAGAATCAGCTTAAGTACCTCACATAAAAGAAAATAAACTCATTAGAAGATGATGAAATATGAAAAAAGTCTAGGTTTCTTTTTTTCCCTTAAGTAGGTCTCCTCTATTGTGTTGTTGTGGATCCTTGGTTAGTGCTGCCTGGAAAATTGGCAGTTAAGGAGACCTTGTTTTATACAGAACAGCCTGAAATGGCATGGAAAAAGAAAAATATTTTGATTCCTAAACACAGCTGCTCTGCCTCCTGGGAACTGTAGTCCAGGTATTGCAAAATCATATTCTTCATTGTAGGTTGGGTTCCCTGTAATAAATAAGGAGATCAACATGCCCTCCTCTTCCACTTTTTTTGTACAGGGAAATGGTGCATTACAGCAGTCAACAACACACCAAAGGAATCACACAGCCTAAAAAGAACAGTATAAGACAATAAAAGTAAATATATGAAAGACTTGGTTATGTTAAAAAATTGGAATAGTAGGATTATTATCACTGCTTCAGCTGCATTTTTCTGCAGAGAACAAGCACCATTGACTAGAAGTATTTTTAATTAAATGGTTCTATTAAAAGCTCAGCTCTTTACCTAAACCAGACTAGAACTGTACTTTTTTGGTCATATTTCCTGTTGACAAACTGAGCAGACACTGCTTCTGCCTGATTCTTTCTCAGCCCCCTGTGAATCAGATTAAATGACAGGGGCTGCTCCCTCCAATTCTCATACATGAACTGCAGTGCTGAGATGCCTTTATGATGATGATCATGCCTTCTAGCAGAGATTGCTTCTCCAAAAGCTTGATGGAAACAACCCTCTTAGAGAGAAAGGAAGCAATTTTTTCCTCAGAAAAAGTCTATAGGAGAAAACAACCTTCTCTAGATTCTGGCACAGTAGGTTAAGTATCATTTAGCAGGTATTCAGAAAAAGGGCATGCCTGACTGTTTTCTGACATACAAAGCCCATCTTAAATAGGCATTCTGAAGGGAGTCGGGTTTTGTGGGGGGCTGTTGTTTCTGGACAATTCAGTGGAACCCACTCTATTGTGTTGGCTGTCCTGGAAACAGGCATAATACTGAAAATAAAGCAACGATAATGAATCAAATCTACTGGAAACAGCAATGTGCTAGGAGGAAGAAATGTAATTCAGTAACGATAATACCAGCCTGTAGTTTTGCAGACTTCAGTGTCCTGATATGCTGCAGATTTCCTGCATCCGTCTTTTAAACCTGCAACTTCTAAGGGATTAACACCTTCTGATGCTGGTTTTATTAATAACAGAAACACTTTCAAATAGTTCTGGGTCCAAAATTAGAACGTACTATAGTCTTTTTATAAGTTTAGATTAATGTAATGCTCCTAGATTGTAGATTCCTGCATCACCGTTATTTTAAATTTGATAGGATGAGTGAATCTAATGTGTTTATGTTCCGGTTTTAAAAATTTAGATAGGACTCAGGATTTTGAATGCAGGAATCTCAGCCTATTTAATGTCACAGCAACAAGGCTTGAGATTCTGGCCAACTAATCAAAACACTTACTTAAAAAAAGCTAAAAAGGAAAAGATACAGAAAAAATAGACAGAGAGAGAAAAAGATCCAGTAGAAAGAGCAACGGGACAGGCACTGATCTCTCCTCTCTGGTGACCGGTGACAGGAACTGAGGGAATGGCATGAAACTGTGTCTGGAAACGTTTAGGCTGGATATTAGAAAAAGGTTCTTCACCCAAAGGGTGACTGGGCACTGAAACAGGCTACCCAGGGCAGTGGTCACAGCAACAAACCCAGCAGAGTTCAAGAAATGTTTGGACAGTGCTCTCGGGAACATGGTGTGACTCTTGGGGTGTCCTGCGTAGGGCCAGAAGTTGGACTTTGGTGACCCCTGTGGGTCCCTTCCAACTCAGGATATTCTGTGATTCTGTGATTCAGTGAACAGGAACTCAGTGCTTGTTGTTCAGGTTTAAGCCAAAACTGGCAAAAGTAATGAGTCACCACAATCTTCCTCTAGAGCCCAATCTGCTCCAGAATTATCCATAACACTGGTGCAATTCAGCACACAGGTGATATAGGAAGCAGCCACTAAAAAATGTCTCACTCCTTTCATGACCATCTTGATTCTTCTTCAGTCTTGTTTTTTTAATGGCCCTTCTGAAGATTCGAATAGCTGATCCCTCTATTAACAGTAAACAGATGTGAGGTGAATGCAGTACATTCTTTTCTAGTTGTGTTTCCTTTTTCCTTACCACAGATGATTTTAGCAGTACAATTAGGCTTTTTTGTTTGGATTAATGCAAGCCTTTTCCTGCTTTTTGTAGACAAATCATTGTTACCTTAAGCAACTTAGCATACTGGGCATAAGAAATAGTCACAATCATCTTTTTCATCTATGTTTGTATAGCAGCTAATGAAATAGAGCCATGCTCCATGCTGGTGTCTCTGCAGAACTATCACAATGTAAATAATTAATAATAACAGTTGTTCAACACTTGAATGGGAGTCTGTTGTTTGTAAACAAAGAACATTTATTTTCTCTGCATTTCTTATTACATAAAACATTAAATTACTCCAAAGAAAGGAAGCTGTGTTGCTCATACACTTGGTGAAATTCCTCAGAACTCTGCAACGCATAAAAAGTGAAAGGTCAAATGGATTTTCAAAATTATTTAAAATATTTTTTACTAGAAATGTGGGCAAATAAATATGATGTTTATGTTAACAAATTTGTCTGCCAAAATGCAGTTATAAATCAAATAGGCCTTGTGGTAGTACTGTCAACATGATAAGTGAAAAACAATAGACAGATTTGAAAAGAAGGAAATTTAAAAGGGCATCTTACTACAGTATGTAAATCCAATTACAAAAGCAAAACTGTATCAGAAGTCAGCTGAGCTTTTTCCACCCAACATGCCTTAAGAAAGAAACATGAGTTGACATTGCAGAAAAATTAACTTATTTTGCTGAGTCTCAATATGTAATCTTTCTTGTATGTATTGTAATATTTAAGTATTAACAGGAAAAAGCCAACAGATTTTGATTAAAGTTGTGGGTTTGTAATTCCAGAAGATTTGAGAGTCATGATTTTCCATTGCATAAGGCATATCATCCCTATTGTGGTACAGACACTGAGTGTGTTTTTATGTCATCCAAATATATCCATGTTCCTTATCACAGAATTACATTATATGCCAATTAAAGAAAAGGTCCTTGCCCTTAAAATCCTCCTGTAAGTACACAATATTAAAAACAAGTTCATTCCTGCTTAAAAGCTTGGCATTGATGCATACATAACCAATCAGATACCAATGTGACGGGGAAAAGCACAAACTTAAGGTAAGGAAGGCGGAAGTTAAAATGGTAAGGAAGAATTCATAGATCACACATAGCTGAACATTTCCATTTCTGTCTTTTTCTGACCATCTCAGGACTGAATCTAGAGGAAAAGGAAAATAAATATTACTGTAATTACTTGCAACACACCAGTGTGAAGGTCTTCTAATCAGATCAGAACATTGTGGTGCAAGATGTTATCTAGAGAAAAGGTGTTTCCTCTTCCAAAGAGATGACAGCAGAATAAAAGTGTTTATACCTTCGAGCTCTTGTCTTAAGGTTTGCTAGAAGAACGTAAGTATTTGGTAATTCTTCATTTAAGACAAATTCACTGAATCCAGCATTGCTCATGTTCTCATCAGAGCAAGCTTTAAGCATAACCTACTTAAGAAAATACTTGGTGGGCCTTTGCTTCTGGAGACTCTGCACATCCAGTCCATCAAACCCTCACGTACACAGAGGAGCTGCAGCCCAGCTGCAGTGACAGTAACTCGCTGTTACTTACAGCACTAATGTACATGTAGCCCTTTCCCACGGGGCTCAGAGAAACCATATGCAAAGTGAGATAAAAGCTTACACATGGGAATTCACAGAGGAATAGATCTTCTGCCAGTGACAGGCAGAAGCTTTTGGGTACTTGGCCTCTTAAGCAGTATTTTGACAGTGCTGGGAACAGTGTATCCAGCTGACTTAGTGCAGGGCCTGGGAATCTGGCAACAGGATTGGCCCAGGAGTTTGACAAAAATGAGTAATGTGGTTCTCTTTTCTTCACTATAGTGTTATTGCATGTATCGCTGTTTCCGGAGCGGAGCTGAGGAGAGAAAGATGCAGCAGGCAGGAATTATGCAGCAAGATTCATTTATTTAATTAATTAACAGCTCTTTTATAGGATAATCTTCTCATAGTTTAATTGGTCAATTTTCTAACCACCCCTCTGGGGTGATTGGTNCTTTGCAGTCTTTTTGCATCCACACTATAGTGTTAAGACTCCATTTCTAAATGATGCTTAGTACCTCGCACTTGCTGTCTTTCCACAGCAACATCACAGACACGTGCCCTGTCATTGTCTCCCATGCGAGCTGCTCAGATGTACTGCTTTCATTAACTTGGAGAACTATGGTGCACTTCAAATCTGCAGCATTTTTCACTGTCAGCCTGTATTTCTCCGGTCACATTCACTGCATTGCCTTGCACTTTTAGTGCTACCATTTGCTGCTTGGCATTGACAAGAGCCTTCAGCAGGTGCTCAGTCTTCCTGCTGGATAACTGGCAAAAGGGAAAAAAACCTGGAAGCATGTGCAATGCAAGTTATATACGACAACCTGCAGCTTAGACAACAGTAAACTTGTAGCTTAGATGCTAAGAACTGTCTAAGCGCTTAACCACTTACCCTGGTCTAGTGGTTTGGCAAAAAGGCCAAATAGACCCCTAACTAAGAGCTAAGAATTCTAACTGCCTTCAGTGAGTTACAGCTGGTACTACTGGGATTTAGCTCACTTCTGCATACTTGCACGTGGGTGACTGTATGCCTGGTGTAGGAGGATGTTTTAAGTGACAAGTAAAGGCAGCACAAAGCTAGGCTCATTCTTTGCAAATTTCACCCAAGAAGAAAATAAGTTTTCTATTAACACAGGTGCTTGTTCACAAAGAGGGGTTGGACACAAGAACAGCTCTGGGAATGGCTAGAATGGCATTAACATAGATACAAAGCAGG
>VYZQ01062633.1:26940-37571 GCA_013400655.1 Mystacornis crossleyi
GCCCGCGCCCACCGCCGGCGCGGGTGGGCTCGGCTCGGCACAGCCCGGCATGGCCGGGCGCCGGCAGCGCTCCTCCCGGGTGTCTTCCCAGCGCTCAGCCCGTGTGCTGCTCTCCTGCTTCCCCCCCTTTCCCTTTCTCTCTGTCTCCCGAAGCACCGCCCGGAGAAAGCGCACCCCGGCGTGCGGCGGCGGCTCCCCGAGCGGCTGCGGGCTGGGGCCCCCGCCTGCCCCGGCCCCGGGGGCTCCGACCGGCGGCGCTTCGGTCGCAAGTTTCGTGTGAGAAGCGGTGCGGCGGCAGAGGGTTTCCAGAGGGTTTCCCCCGGCGGTGGCTGTGCCGCAGCGGAGCTGCTGCGCTCGGCTTTGTGCACCTGTGTGCGGCACCCCCGCCCCGGGCACCCCCGCCCCTGCGCCCCTCGCATGTGGCGCTGTCCATCCCGGTGCGCTCCGGAGTGTCGGGGTGTGCTTCACTGACATTACACTGAGTAGCGCGCTGCTCACCTCAGGGAGGCTCCGAGACTTCCAGAAATATTTTAAAGTCTGATTTTTCTCTCTTTTTTTTTTTAATCCACAGAATTTAGCATAAATAGCTTAAAAGATTGGCGAAGGCATGCTTTAAAGCACTTCTTTATTCACTTTATTGTCATGAGCTGCAGCTCATCCTTCTGCCCGGACACATGGAGTTAATAAATGAAAAACTACGTTAATTTTTTTATGCACGAGTGATCTGAAATGTATTTGGAAATGCATGACCGGGGAGTGCTCATCTAATTCATACAAATCAAGTGTGGAATTGCTAATTACCCTGTGCTTATTCTGTACTAATATTAGATTTGCCTTTGTGGGACAGAAAGATTCGGCCCTGTCTAATGTAGCCTTTTGCCCCTGGCAGGGCCATAGCTGTTGGCTCATTCAGGAGGGAAAAGAAATGCTGTGCATTCTGAACAATTTTTGCTTTAAGCTTGGTCTAGAATCACAGACCTCTGCTTTCTGCACTTCACTGATTTCAAGTGAAACTGAAGTCAGGCTGAACTCTCACTAAATGTTAGAGAGGTCTTAGTGTGGATTTTTTTTCATCTGTGGCTGATCTTTAATTTACGCAGTAGTTTTCTCAGTGATGCTTGTGGCAGTGCGTTCCTCAGATTGAACATATATTGTGGACCAAGTGGAGTTACAATTTTCCCTCCCTTCAAAATAGCTAAGCACATGGAGTTATTTCTGGTATTTCCTGCTATATCCACTGTGACTGTCAGACCTTATCTTACTGTAACATTAATTTTATGTTAATGTAAGTATTTTCCTGTGATTTTTCTTTGTAAATTAAAAGATTTTTTCCCCCATCTTTCTTCATATGAATCTATTGTTCCTAATTGTTCTAGTTGCCCTCTTTGACCTTTAGTGTTGCAGACCTGGTGTCTTTGAGATGAGCAGAGGGGGCCTGCTGTTGTCAGTGAAATGATACAAAGCCGTTTTAATTTATCCACATTATTCTTTCTTACCTTTCTTAATTTGCCACAGCATTTTATTTGCTCTGTGATGCTGCATGCTGAGCAGATGTCTTCATTGAGCTGTTGATTCAGCTAATTCTTTCCCCTTTGCTGTGTACAAGTAGTTTAAATTATTTCTTCCAATTTGCATTATCTTGCACTTGAAGGTGTGATTTTTCATCTTGAAATATGTAACTCGCTGTACTCCAGGATTGGAAAACTAGCCTACAGCTGTGATATAGCAAAACCTGCTTTTAATTTTTTTTTGAGGCAATGTGAGGCTGTTAAATCAGGCAGTTCTCAGTGTGTAAAGTTAAAGTGAAGGTAATACCGGCGGCTTGGTAGGTCAATGAGAAACACTTTTCCTTCCAGCCAGTCCTTTTTCATGTACCCAAATGTGTTTTTGTTTCTAGGGGGTTTTTTTGTTTGTTTGTTTTTCTGGAAGTTCTGAGTACTTGCAGTGCACCGGGAACAGCAGCTAGAGTTGTGCATGCATAGCACTTCTTAAAAATAGGGCTCCTTTTTTGACCCAAAATTAGAGGTGGCTTTCAAGAATTGAAATCCTTATCTCTGTAAGACTTCCTACGTATGTGAAAGGGAACCTACAAAGCTGGATGAAGAAAACATTTCAGTATCTTCTAATGTGAGATGTTAATTTGTTACCTTCAGCATCACTGTTGATATGTGACACACAGAGGAAGATGATGGAGGGATCTCTGCCTGCTGTAGAGTTTTATTTCTTGAATGAGTTGGAGAGCCATGGGGAAGTTGTGGGTTCCCTGTTTGGTTTGTGAAGCGGTTGACTTGTATTTCATGCTCAAATGACTGAATTTACTGTTCAAGGCACTGGGAAGGAGTTTCACACCAAGGTGGATTAGCATTTCCTCTGATGCATCAGGTGCTGTGCTTTCCCTAGCAGAAGGCAGCCACTGCTTCCAACAGGATTATGCATCTGGGTCCATTTGCTTTGCAAACACCGATGAATATTACCTCATGCCACTGTGGCAAAGATCAGTTTGTCGTCTGAGTGTTGGCTTAATGACAGAGAAACTGAGTCAAGAGTGCGTTTGACTGAGCGCCGTTGGGAAGCTGACACTGTGGCCTGGTGCCACTCAAACCCAGTGCCTTCAAAGAAGGGCTTGAAAGGAACATTTCAGGCTTCCAGCTCCTCAAGTACTTCCTTAATCCTTCCCAGGAGGGTCACGGGAATGCACTAGTGAGCACTGACACGGACTTGGGAATCCAGGCCTGCAGGGAGGGCTCAGGCATGATTCCCTCTGTGTTGCAGGTAGCCCTGTGTTGCAAAGCCGGTGGCTTTGCCTCTGGTGAGTTTGCAGGCAGGGTGTGAGCACTGCTTCACCACTGCAGTGCTCAGGTGCTGTTTCCTATTGTGGCCTTTGGGCTTGAACTCAGGAGTGCCTCTTCCCATCCAGTTACTGTTTGTACTACAGGAGCCTCTCTGGAAAGCGTTTCCTGGCAGTCAGAGGGAGGATATTGCAGAGACAAATCCCTTACTTGCTGTCCTGCCCTGTATTCCTACTTTGTCCATTCCCTCTTCAGAATACGGATGTGTAGAACTGTGACATGGCTCTGTCTCCTCAGATGCCCTACCCAAATCAAACCTTGGCTTTGTTACTCCACTCCATGCCTTTTGCAGGGATGTTTTCAGTCCACTGATTTTGGTGCCAGAGCACCTGTTTATCTCAGAGGCCCTGGGATGTTGACACAAGTGTGGTGTGGTCATCAGAACTGGTGTTTCTGCCCAGGGGTGAGTTCATGGGGTCGTGAGCAATTGGTGATGGAAGAGGTGCTTGTTCTGTTGTTGACCATTTCTTTTGCGTTTTGGGGATGGAGTTCCTTGAATTCTCTGTTTCAGTAAAATGGAGGCAGTGAGGTATTTCTTCAGAGCTATGGTTGGAGGTCTGTGAATGGAAAAACTCAGTGATTCTGGTTGCAAATTCCATTGCACTAACTAGCATTGCCTTAAATTTCTTTGATGCAGGCAGGGTCACTTTGGAAGTAAGATATTGTTTACCTTGTTCCTGGTACCTTTTGAAGCTTGTGAATGGCAAAATATTGTGATAACAAAGCAAGTATTTAGTTTTGGCCCTGTGCTAGCTGTGAGTAGCTGGTGGCGCTGGTGGAGGGTGCTGTGAATCGCACGCTTGCAGAACACAAATAACAAAGGTGATTTAATTTGTGACTGTCTTGATGATGTCGTGTCTGTTGTCTTTGGGTTTAGAGTCATATAGCCTGTTTGCTGGGTGACTGCAAATAGACTCTTTCTCTACCCCTCCTCACTTTTCGAGGATACGGTACAGCATGACTGTGTGGTTGTGCTGCTCTAGGATCAACTGTGTGCTGGTTTGTTCTGGTGCTGCCTTCCTTTTGCCTCTTGCAGATCACTTCCTTTCTGTGTGAATCTTGCTCCAACTATTAAAATTAAGCTTTGTCTCCTATCACCTGGCAGAAAAATATGAGGATTAATTAGTTAATATTTGTGCAATGCTTTGAAGATAACAAGGGCCATATAAAGTGCTAGAGATTTTTAGGTGTCGTTTTTTGCCCTCTCTTCCTTATAAATCCCATTAATAGTGTTTTTGTCTTCTTTTTATAGTACCTCCTACGTGCTTCTTGAGTAGGTGGTATTTCTTTAAACTTCTTGAAAACCCAGTTTTTAGTGGGGGATTATGTGGCATATGCTTTGCTCGTGCCCTTAACTTCTATAGTCAAATATTCTCGTTCAGAAGTGGTATTTGAAATATTATTTCATTGACAGCTTGTTTAATGTATATATGCTACCGGTGCCTGGCTTGAAGAGCGAGAGCTTCATATTCATAATAATGAGAAAGTTCTTTGTCAACGTTAGTAATTGACTCTAGTACAGTCAGTTGTTAATTAGTAAATAGTTGCACAGGTTTTCCTTCACAGAGCATTTGAAACCCAGTGATAAACCATACCATTAAATTGCTACTCAGAGCCCTTAAGAACATCCTTTAGTATAGACTATTATGCCTCTAGCTTAAACCTGCTGTTTAAGAACAATATGAACAGTAGAGTCTAGTCAAATCTTGACGTCTCCATGGTATTTTTTGCTACCTTCTATATTTGGAAAGTGAACATAGCAAGCACCACGTTAAGTGGAATGCCTTATTTGTAGCAGTCTTCAGCCTTAAGTTAAAGAGTACTAAGACACTGTCAGGATTTTAATTTGCCTTCCTTTGAAAACAAAAGAAAATATGACACTTGCCTCTTTGCAGATATAACACCCCCCCCCCCCAAATGTCGTAGTGCTTTAGTAGTGCTTCAGTTTTTTAATTTCTGGAACGGCTTGAGGTGAGAGTTAACTGATCTGGATTATGTACGCAGTAGGAATGTGCTCTTCCACAGAGCTTGTGGGAATGAAAAAAAACCCAGGAAGTGTCCAGTGGGCATGTCTGCAAATGTAAATCTGTCGGGCAAACCCATGGTTTCCAAATGCTGTCGGTCTTGCAGTGCAGAAGTGACTGATTTTCCCCTGTGTTTGCTGGAGCCCTCCTCAGCTGGCCATCCCGTGCTGCTGTAGGTGTGGGAGTCGCTGCTTCCGACTCAGACCGTAGGTGGCTTTTCGGTTTGGTCACAGACATCACTGAGCAGCCTTTGTGCTGGGGGTCCTCAGCAGGTTGCACTTTGGGAACCCGTGCAGGGGCAAGTGGCAGAAGATGGTTTTGTGATTCCAGCGGGATTGCAGAGATTACTGCAGGGGCCACTTCAGTTGTGACCCCTGAAGTCTGAGACCCACAAGCTACTACCCTTTCTCCTCCCCTCTCCACATAATAATTTTTGACCAGGCTTTCTTGAGGTACCTTTGGGTAACAGAGCTAACCTGTCTCCTCCCATCTGATTTTATTAAAATGCTTCTACAGCTATTTTAGATATTAATCATGAATGAAAAAAGGGGACTGTCCTACTTAGCACTATCCATCTTGGAAGGCATTTGTTACAAATGGCTCAGTGATCAAAGCAGCACAACCCTGAATGTAAATAGCAGCAGAGGGAGGGCTCCTGAGTGAAAAGCAAGCAATTATTGCGCAAGGTCAAGAGTGGTTTGTATGATGAACAAGGAAGATAAAACATCTGCAGTCAAACTGTGAATCTTGTAAACAAGGGGGCTTTGGATTTGAACATCTTGCATTTTTAAGTGGGAAGGAATTAGGGAGAAGGAAGCAATGGGTCGGTTTCTCCCTGTGCCTGGAGATGACTTAGACCTGGTACTGTCAGTACCTGCAGTGTCTGCACTACGGGATCTGGCTGTGTCACCAGCTGATCTGCAGGTTTACAAACCTCCGTCACCACGGTACAGAGGTGTTCCTCCACGTCAGCCTTCTGAAGTTAAGTGCACAGTCCATCACAGGGCTCATTTTGGGAGCTGAGTGGGAGAGGAAAGGTGAGATTCTGTCCTGTTGGGATTTCTTGCCTGTTTACCCCCCCACCCTCCTTTTAATGTGGCAGACGAGACCCTTGTTCGGAACGTGAACCACTACCCTCCTAAAGAAGTTAATAATGAAATTAAATTCAGTCATCTCCATTACTGCTTGGAATTTTGAGGCAGGTTTCCTCTTCAGCTAGACTCCTATAAAATGCCTTGTCAGACAGAATCTGTTTCATATGTACAGGGTTGCTCATTGATCATATTTACAGTGGGTTGAGTGCTGTTGTCCCAAAATGAGAATGACACCAGTGGGTGGCTAAGCTAAGACAGAAATCAGAGTCAATGTCTTGCTGAAAAAGTGGAGTTTAGAAATTGTGGTCGAGTGTAAGGCTGCGTCCCTGCCAAGCAACAGTTGTGTTTGAATCAGTGTTGTCACAGCCCCAGCTATCCTTGATGAATAGTGTGCAAATTGGCTGCCTATTTATACATGTGTTAGTGTGCGCATAAAAATTGCACGTTGACATATGGATTCATCTACCTAAGCACTGTTTCAGCTGCATATCCATTTATACTTTTTATGTGTTATTTGTGTCCAGGGCAGTATATATTTCAGGCTCTTGAGCTGGAAATAGGAGAAATAGGGAATAGTTTTTCTGTCCAGTGTACAATGCTACTCTTCTGATAGAAATCAAAATTAAATACGGAAGATCTATTTTCTTGTTTTTAAGGCTGTGTTTTCATGGCCCTTGATGTAAAATAAATACATAAGTAATTCTCCAGATATGCTGCTTATCCTTAGCAAAAAACCATACTGTCGTGAAGCTTTTGTGGGGAGCAACTCATAAATTGAACTGGGTTCTGTGGGAGCAGCAGTTAAGCATTTATCAAATTTAATTTGAATAATAAATGTAAAATATGAAAATACATTCTTGTGGCTGTTTGAAAGATATTCCCTTTTTCATTTTAAAATGAGATTCAGAGAAAAGTAAAAACTTGAGAAATAAACTCGGCTTTCTCAGATCCTTGATGATTTTGAGAAAACGCGGCCTGAGGGATGACCACATATTTCAGTAGTGTCAGTCCTGGAAGTATAATTAGCAAATAGTTATTTGCCTGTAACTCTTTGCCTCTGGGTTTCTGAAAGCTCAGATGTTCCCTGGGTACCAGTTCTGAGGGAGTGGGGTTGTGGAGTGTTTACTGCTCTTTAACACATGCATATGTTTGGCAGCTCTACAAGGAATTGCTAGAGAGTGGGGAAAAAAAGAAAATTAAACCTTTTTGACTGATCAGACTTCTGCCACCAAGCTTGCAAGATCATATATTTAAATACATACTTTGAAGAACAGAGACAGCTAGAACACATGGGGGTTTTGTACCTTTACTTGAATAGCAATGTCTCAGCAGTTTTGAATTGAATGTCTTGAGGGTTTGGGTTCATTTATGTTTTACTTGAGAGTCTTTCGTGCATCTCAGACACTACGGTCACATGACTGATGTGTGACCTACGCCATAAAAATTCTGTGAAAGTAAATTCAGATTGTGATCTTGAGCTGGGGAAAATCTGCAGACTAGAACTGCTATGGGATTTGCATTTCATAGTGTGCCACGTGTAGTCTGTCTTTTTTTTGAAGGTCTCCACCAAAGTTTCCTGTATCTGAGAACACCAGGTGACAGTCGTGTCACTGAGCCAGCCATGGATGAGGACCTGTTATGATAGGCACCTGTGCAAACACAACATGAAATAAAATAGACCTTTCCTCAGTTTTGTTGCAGTTTCTCATTGCCATAACTGGCAAGGGTGGCAGTGATACTGCACATGTTAGTCCTATTATGCCTTTTACTTTAGCAGGTACCGAGATGGGCAGCTTCTTGAGAAAAATACTTGGAGACTTTCTTAACTTTTCAGCGGTGGTCGTGAATAGAATTTAAAGCTTTAGGATGCTCAAGTGACAAGAGAGTTTAGCTTGTTTCTTATTTATAGATTTCCATATGTGTGAATGTAGCACTTCCTGACGCATATGAAAAGAGGCTTCCTGCCCAGGAGGGACTGTCACCTTTCTTGACCTCTTCTTTTTTTAATATGCACTCATCTTGTCTTGTGGCCTGGATTTAAACAAAAAGCAGTGTGCTTGATCGGGCAGTGCCTGGCTGATGAGCTCTCCTGCAAAATGTCTGGAGTAAATCTACCCGAGTCATATCTTACAGTTAAATTCATGTAGTACAGTACGTGCAAAGTAGCTTCATCTTTGCTGCTGCTTTACCTATGGGCTGTGTAGGAACATGAGTTTGGTTTTCTGTGGAAAAGAAGATCTGTGGAAAAGAAGAGTGAAACTGCTTCCACAGAATTCTTCTCTTCCCATCCTCTTAATTTTACGTTGTTGCCGGAACGAGTGGCTGTAGCCCTGGTGAGGCTGTAGGGGCTGGTACAGTCATCGCTGCTGTGACTCTGGAGCAGGGCAAAGCAGCCCCGTGTTTGGGATTGGCATCTGGTGGAATTGACTCCTTGGCATCCTTTGTCTTCAGTGGAGCTGGTAGGGAAGGCAGAGGTTCTTCTGGAGGTTTAACCGTAAACCAGCCTCTCGTTTATTCCTGGGTAGGGTCTTGACTAATTTCAGCAGGAGAAAGCTGGAGAGTGCGGAACTACTTAATTCTTATCAGTTTGCAAACATCATGTAGTGCAAATGCTGATTGGAGCTGGTGAACTTCCCGGCTCAGCTGATAACCTCCCAGCATTGCTGCGGCTGCCTTAGATGTGCAGGCAGGGCATTTCTGTCTAACTCTATGCCTTTGGCTTGGACCTTTTGGGTTTTATAACCAGGAAAGGCTGTAACATTAATCTTAATTAAAGGGAGATGATGATTTATTCAGCTGGGCTGACTGGTGTGCTTGTATGCGCAATACCTTTCCCAGTGGGTTTTGGGCTAAACCATAGGAACACGGAGTGCTACTGCTGTAAACCTGCAGGAAAATGAGTAACACGTATTGATTTGATACCTGGAGAGGAATTGGGCAACAAAGCAGTGGATATATGCACTGTGACATGCATCTCCCTCCAAGCGCCTGCTGTTCCACCAGCGCAGTGAGTTTCTGTTAGTGGCAACACCGACAGGGCAGTAGTTAAAGCTGTCATTGTTCTCAGAATCCAGTTTTTCAAGAGGTTTACAGCTCTGCCATTATAAGGAAAGAAAAAAAAAAAGAGAAAATTCACTGAAATTGGCAAAACAGCCTTTCTAGCTGGAAAAGACATGGGATGTCTGTATTTAAAACCATAAAATGGTGTGGGTTGGAATGGAGCTCAAAGATCATCTCGTTCTAAAACCCCTCTTCTGAGCTATTGGTAAACACTTTAAACAAAGTTTACAGTATCATTTGGTGTCATGATGACAGTGCCTTTTGTGGGGTTTTTTAGTCCAATTACTTCTTTTTGATAGTTCATAGACTAGAGTATCCTTAATTGAGTCCAGTTTTTTAAATCGAACAAGCAGCCTGTAGTTTCACTTTTTCCCTATGTTCAGCCTTAGTTTCAGTTAAGCTTAGTTTTTGTCTTCTGTAACTCAAGGCATAAATAAAACTGTAAGACACTTGAATAGTTGAAAAAAAAATGAGGTGAAGGGAGGAGTTTTTTAAAAAGTACTTAGCATTAAAGAGGTCTGCCAATAATGTTCGATTAATTTCTCCTGCGCAGCCCGATTGTGATGGTTTTGGGCAGGACTTTTCATGTCTGTGTCACCTCACTTAGCACAACTGTATTTGCCTCCACTGATTGGCAACACTGTGTACTCATCTCAGAAAATACACAAATGATTCACATACATCAACCTGGAGTAGGAAGGCTGAGCTTCAGACATCTGGTTTTAGAAGAATGTGAGTCTTTTGGTCAAATTAAAGCATTAAGGACATTTATGCTGAAGGGAGAGGCTGACTTGCAAATGTGCACACTTCCTTCTCACAATTTGACCGTCTGGTCAGCAGGGCCCAGTGGTTGGAATCCTGCTTTATGCTGTAGGTGTATTTTCTAGTAGCTTCTAAGTTCTCAAACGTCCTGGTTGTTTTGAGGATGATCTCCATCTCGGCTCAGCTTCTCTCCGTTACCTCATGTGTCCCAGGATTCCCCTCGCACCCCTCTCTTCTCCACACGTAAAGACTTCTGGCATTTATACAGTCTGTTTGGTAGGTGCGGGGTTTTGCTTCTGTGCCTCACTGACTATGGTGCTTGCAAATAGCTGAATTTGAATGAAATGTGTGCCTGGGGCTGTGTATCCTGACTTCAGTGGCTTAGTCCCTCCCTTAAATGATGCATGATGTAATACACGGGATGCAAGAACAGCCTTCTACTTCTTCACATCCACTGTGGACACATTTTCCAGCCTGGTTGGAGTGAGGCATGATCAAAATCAGTTCTGTAATTAAGGAGATGGTGAACCTCTTGTGTGTGTTAGGCAAATGAGCTAAAGCTTTTAGCCAAGCAATTAAGTGTTAAGATTTTACTGTAAGGTGAATGGAAGCCAGATAATTTCTCCAGCTAAGCTTCCCATAATCATTCCATTAGCACGAATTCAGTACAGTGCAGAAGGGAAGCAGCATAGCCTGATGAATAAGATTATTATTATATTATTATTATTGAAGATTATTGCAGTAAGAATAAGCAGTAAAGGCCCCAGCTGAGGTTATAGTCATAATTTGATAGGAGTTCTACTTTATGGCGAACAAACTCTGCTCTGGAGCTGTCGTGATTT
>VYZQ01062633.1:37793-51982 GCA_013400655.1 Mystacornis crossleyi
GATTACTTGCATTTTCTGTTCTCATTTCCTACATCTGCTCCCTGTCAGTGTGGGTTATTTTAACTTTATGGCTCTCGCTGTCTTCTGTAGGGTATCAAAGTACTGGATTGCGTTTGCAGCATATTCTGAGATCCAGGGACAAGAGTGCTCTCAAAGTGGCAATTTGCTGCTTCTCTTGTTAAAGTATATTAAATTTACATAAGAATCATAATCCCATTATCTGACCAGGGAACAAACTTTTAAAGGGGGTAGTATCTTAAGTAAAACTGTATTTCTTGATATTGTGTTCATCTTTCCATTTAAGGGTACGTGTTACGAATGGTATTGGCCCAGTTTCAATAAATCTTGTGCCTGTCAATTTTTTCTTTTGGTTTTGCTGATCAAATCAATGTGATAGCCTATTTAAGGTGGCATGTCTCAAGATTATAAAAAAACATCACGGCAATTTGCAAAAGCAGGTTATCTTTGTATTTGTGACTGATGTTTCTGGCTCTCTGTTTCCCTAGGCATTCTTGCCAGCATTCGCATACTCATTGAAGGTGTCTCCACTCATAGAAAAAATAAATGATCACAAGGATTTTAAGAAGCTTCTCAGGACACGGAATAATGTACTAGTGCTCTATTCCAAATCTGGTAAGTCTCTTTTTTTTTTTTTTTTTTTTTTTTTTTTTTTTTTTTTTTTTGTTCCATCTTTTTTTGCANACAGCTCTTTGTGCCTGGCAAGGTGTGTACCAAGGGGCTCCTATGTGACTACAAGGGCTTCTTCGGGACTGGTGCTCTTTGTTTTAATTTGGAGGCTCCTAATGTTTTAAGATTGGAGTCATCTTAATTCAGCCTTCTAATTGCTCTGTCACTCTGGCAAAAATGTATTTTATTCTGACTTTGTCTCCAGAACTGGCTCCCTGTAATAAGAGCTTTCTGGTGTGTTTATCACAGTAGTTTGCAAGTTTCGATTTCCTGGTGACACTGAAAGGCTTAATGAATAGTTACAGTACTGAAATCAATCTGTCTTTGCTTCTGACAGTTTTGAGTGTCCCGTGGCTGTCTTTCAACTTTAACTAACAAAATAGAAAAATAAAAAAAGAACTGTTGTGTAAGATGGAAAATGACTCATTTCACATTATGCCACCTGTCCCCTTGAATCTTTTTATTGTCTCCTCTGTCATTCAGACTCACCTTTCTGGCTGTTTACTTACCTGTTTGCTCTTCCTTTGCTCTGTTCTGCTGCTGCTGTACCTTTTCTCCTTTGTTGCCTTGTTTTTTTGGGAGGTGTTTTGTTTGACACCATGTAAAATGAAGAAACTATCTTTAAAGTCGATACACAAGTGCAGAATGCTTTTGTGAATGTGAAAGTCATTGGACAGCAAGAAGTAACATGTGTCACTAAGATGATTTTCCTTAGTGCTGTATTGTTTTTGTTGTTGCTTCCTTCTTCTTCCTGTAGGCCGACAGGACAAGATAATACCTTGTTTGAGTGTTGGGTCCTCATTTTCTAACCTGTTGCAAAGGTCTTGTGTCAGTTAAACACCGTGGTGGTAGAGTTGCTCTATGTTCAATGTGTATCAAGTTGGAGCAGAATATGGTGACCAATATCCTCCTCCCCCTGCCCCCCAGTATCAGAGAGTTTTGCAGACAAAAATGTGCAGGTGCTGGAGTAATTAACTTTATTTCCTGAAGATATGCTTATTCTGAAACAGTTAAAATTATATACATGGCAACAAAGGAGANTTCTGTTTTGCTATAGTGGGGAACTTTGAGCACTTGAACTTGGCCAAATGGTTTTGTAGTAACAGGTTCAAAGTGAAAATCATAAAAGAATTTCTAATGCTTTTTGATTTTTGAAAGGAACACTTTAGATAAAAAGACATCTGTATTATTCAGCTTCTTAAAGGGAAAATTTTCTTTTTACGCTTAATATTTTAAGTGGTGGTTGCTTTCATTTTTAGCAGCACAACCAGAACACTTCAGCTGTGACACTCATCTAATAAATGTTGCCCTATGGGTATTGTTCAAAAGCCATGTTATGGAGATTTCTTTTTTTCTGCTTTTGTTATTTAATTGGTTGGTTTTAGCAGTCTAAAGCACCGCATGCAGAGCCGACTGTGGAATTAATGTTTCTTCCTAGAACAGTGATCCTTGCACGATTAGAATTCTCTTGCTCAGCCGCCACCCAGAAAGAGGGAAGGGGAAAAAAAAGAGATGGGCATTTGGAGGTGCAATTTCAATCCCAGATATACATCCCCCAGCTGTGATGAGATGTTGGCTGGCATCTGATCACACTGCTGGAACAAAGGCTTTGCTTCCCAGCTGAGCAGAACTAGATGTCACTTTCTATTGAAAGCAGAAAATTCATTGGTTTTGGGAGGTGTCACAATTTGTAGGAGATGTTTAGTGCCCCCTACCAGCTGGGTATCCTGCCAGGGCTACTCAGCTGCTGAGTCTGCTGGCACAAGTGGGTCCCTGAATGCTTATTTTTGAAAGCGTATTTGTCAAACTGTTCCACTCTAAGTACATGCAAAGAATTCCCCCACCTGTCTCAAGTCCCTGTGTTGCAGAGAAGTGGCAATTGCATGTTCTGGGTATTGGGGGTATGAGAGTTTCTTGAGAACTGATATTTGTGGGTTGGTGTCTCTGATGGCCTCAGGCCCAAGCAAAGTCTGTCAAATACAAAGAGTCTGTTTCTGGCTCAGGAGATTGTTGAGGTAAAAATCGTGAAGGTTTAGAGATTGTTTGGTGGGGTATCCCTACACCCTGGCTCTGCTTATCTACTCTGACATCTACAGGCCCTCACTTCCTCAAATGCTGGAGATAAGATGTTGGTCTACAGAAGCATTCAGTCTGACCCAGTATAGCCATTCTTACATTCAGTTACTTGAAGTAGTTGTGTAGATCTGGAAGAGGCTCTGGGTTCCTATTTTCTGTTTATTGAGGAAGGAAACAGTTCCTGTTAAATTTTTGGGGGGAATGGATATTTATTTGTACTGCTACATTTTTGTCTCTTCTGTTTATTTTTTATACCATTTATAAGACTCTTTTGGAATGGTAGTGTTTTGCAAAATTCACGCATGTGGCACGGCATTAAAAAAATCTCTGTTGGGTATTTGTAATACAGCCAGTACTTGGAAGGACCTTTCCTGGGTACTGCTTATGACTGTTGGTTTGGTTATCTCCCAGGGTTATTACGAGAACAAAGTCTGTTATTTTCTGTGTATGGCTGGGGTAGAATTAGAGAGGCAGAGATGCTGAATGACTTGTCCTTACAGCTGATGAAAGTCCTAAATGAAATAGCTCTAATTAGCAGGCAGTGGTACAAACTGGTTCATGCCCAGCCACAGGGAAGAAGGCAGTGTGGGGATGTGGAAGCTGTAGGAGAGGACACAGTATAGCTCCATAAATGTAGCTCGGGGAGCGTGTCTGGAAGTACCAGTTCCAGTGTGTTGTTTAAGGGGGTAGAGGGAAGGAGCCACCCAGCTTCAGCTGCAGCCAGCTTTCTCCTAGTTTACAGAAGATTTTGCTGATCCCTCTTATACTGATTTCTTCAAATGAGACAAAATGTTCTTTGAGTGCTTCAGAACATAGAAATGCAACATTGTGTTGTTTTGTGTGCAGTAGTAATGCTGTTGTTCATTTAGTTTTATTGTTTAATTTTGTCTTCCAGCTGCTGCTGCTGAAAGCTCGCTCAGGTTACTGTCCAGTGTGGCCCAGGAGGTGAAAGGACGAGGTACTATAAGCTGGATAGACTGTGGGTATGTGTCATGCTCTTTCCCTCCATCTTTTCCCTTTCGCCTTTTGCTTTTATTGCTATCTGAGCTTTTTTGATGGCTCTGAAACTTTTTGCCTTTAACTGGACCCGCATAATTCTGTGCGCTTTCTTCTGTGGTGAGCCTATATCTTACCATCTTCTCTTCCTTTGAACGAGTGGAAGGGAATAATTTTTTTCCTTATGGCTGTTGTTACTTCTCTGACAGCACTTTTTTCAGCCTGAAACTGAGACCCCAGCTAACATTGCCTTTCATAGGGGACACACAGGGTGCAAGCTTTTCTTCCACAAGCCGGGGGCGGAGGAATCCCACATGTTGTGCCTCAGCTGGAGGGCAGTGCAGTTCTGCTCTGACAGCAAATGTCGTGTGAACAGTAAGCCTGTTTGCTTGGTTTTGAAGCATCCACCCGTTTGTGTTTCTCAATAAAATGTGCTTTCTTTTAAAGACCTTCCTCTGTGCTGCTGTAAGTTCCTGGAAATTTTTAACGTGAAGGCAGAGAAACTTGTTTTTGTAAGTGGTTGTGTGTGTGGGGAGGAATGAACAGGTGTGTACTTTCTGGTTTGCAGATGTGAAAATGTCCGCTGTGGTTCAGCTTAATAACACACTGCTTGTGGTTTTAGCTTGTGTATCGTAGTGCCTCTGCCTCTGCAGCTTTGAGAGCTTTGCCTGCAGGTGGCAAGTTCCTCCTCCTGCACTGCAGAGGAGCAGCTCACTGCCTACCTGTGTGTTGGGGTGGATTGCCATGGTATGAACAGATTGTACACTGTGCACAAATTAAGTCAGCTCTGCACATCATGCGGGTCCCTTAAAATTGCACTTCTGAAACTAATCCCCATCCATCAAGCAGTGACCCAGAGTAAGTCATTGGTAAATGCAAGTTAACGTGGGTTTGTGTTAGTTAACCTGTCCTGCTCTCCCCCTGCCTCCAGGCAGGTATCTCTCCTGCGGAGTCCTCTGCCTCTGCCTTCTGTTTGCATTCTGCTGGGCTCATCCAAGTACACACACACGTTCATCTCTGCCCAACTGGTGGGGACAGAGTTCCAAGTCATTTGCTGGCAGAAAGCAGGGCTGTTCCTCAGAGGTCAGTGAAGCCTGCACCGCTTGCCACCTGCTGAAAAGCCAGTGGATAAATTGTATTGACTTTGACAAGGTGAAGGTTGTGAGGAGATCTGGCATACCTCTGAAATCCATGAAAATCAGTCTCCATTTCTAACAAAAGCACTGATAAGTAATTTTTTGTTGTCAACAGCGAGGGCTAGCAAATATGATACTGAGCCAGCCTCTTGGCTTCAGTTTCTAAACAGCTTCAGTTTCCGAATATGGACTGGTTGCTACCTTTTTGTGTCTTTTGTTTTAGGCTACCTCTGTGTTGGGGGACTTACTGGTTACTCTGTGTGCGTGTGTGACATATGTATACAAATGCTGGATGATGAGGCTGTTCAGCTGGCCCTTCAAAATGCTGCTGTAATACAACTGAGCGATAACTCCCTTCAGGATTTATTTTGATTCTGGGTCGGAGAAGGAAAGATTCAGTGTTTAGGACTTAAGTTTGAAATCCAGGGAAGTTTTGGCACTTAATTCAATGGGTTAGTCTCCACTCCTGAGTTTGTAAGGACCGCTGATGGGGAGGGAAATGTATTGTTTGGTTTTTCTGTAAAATAAACTTCAATTCATTAAACTCTAATACACTCATATTTTCCAAATGTTGACATCTAGACCTAACTTTGTTATGGAAGTTACTTGCAAGAAATGTATTTTCAAGTCTCACCCACACAGTGCTTTAATACTTTTCATAGCAAGCTTGGTACTTGCAGTGCCTTTCCTCTCACCATAATGGAGAAATATTTAAGTTAAGCTTCCTATTTCTATTGAAAGGCGAGTTAATCTTGTTAAGGCGAGTGAAGCAGCCTGGTGAAAGTCATGCTGTAAGGGGTTGGAAGACCTGGGAATAGATCAGTGGGTCCCCAAAATTTACTTTGACACCAGTAATGCTACAGTCAGGTTGCCACTTGCTGAGTGGAAGGCGGTAACCAGGATGTTGTAACATGGCAATAGGTGTAATTCTCTCTTTGAGGGTAAAGCAGAGCTGCCTTTCGTGTCTTGTTTGGGAAGAACCTGGAAAAAATAGCTGCGCATTTTTCAGAGATGGACTTCTACCCCTTCTATCATTCCTGCTAAAGGATACCATAACAGAGTTTGTGGATTTGCCTCATGGGGCAAGGTGAGCTGGAGGACTGGCTTGTGATAAAGGAGGTTTTGGTGGATGCAAAAAGAAACCCAAAACAAGTAGTTTAAGCCCGACCCAAGTTTTGTGGTTGATTTGCTTGTTAAGCTTTTGAAGCATTCTGAAATGAATCTAGTAGTGTTGAGGTAACTTTTAAACAATTTTTTTTCATGAAAGGTTTCTTTCCTGTGCTTATTGCTTTTTAAGAAATTGTGTACAGGTGGCTGCAAACCACTGCCCACCTCGTTGCAGTGGTAATACCAGAGGCTGCCGTAGTGCTGTCTTTCCAGCTGTCACAGAGGGCCAGGTGCTGGTCACAGAGGGCCAGGTGTAGGGCCTGGACAGCTGGGTCCTACCAGAGTGTCCTGCAGCAAGTATGCTGGGAGGCTTATTTGAAAGCCTTCATGCCGAAACAAACAGCACACAGATGCAGGGATATTTACAGCACAGGCTCAATTTGTTTTACAAATACTGACAAGAAATGTCTTGTTTGGCAGCAATATTTAGCGGGAAATTTTGGCTTTGCTCTTCACATCCTGCTGTACTGGGCTTCTTTGCTTTCAGATCCAAGCGTTTGCAAGGCTGGCATACATGCAGAGTTGTGGTTTGTGCCTCTGCTTCCCTGTGGCGATGACTGCAGTCTTCTTCTTTCCTTTTTCTTTTCTGACTGTGCTTTTTTTGTTTCTTTTCATTCTCCTTCCCCTTGTTTTCAGGAGAAGGCAAGAACATTCTGCTGCATGGATGGAGATCAGGGTGGATTGCTGAGTCTCGGCAGCATGTTCTGTATTTCATGCAGTGGAGGGGAGTGTGCGGGTTTGTGGCTGGAAATGGACTTCCTGAATGCTGATTTGCGTGGAAACCATGCTCCTTCGCCTTGGCTTCTGTTGTACCTGTGGTATCAGAGATTAGCTTTGAGCTTTCAGTTCCAGGTTGAGGGGTCTCAGGGAGAGACGGAAGTTTGTTTTTCAGCGTAACATAGGGAAAAACTTGGTTTCTTACTGAGACAGTGTGGAGTAGAGGAGGTTGCCACTTAGTTTGTCACTTTGAGGCAGGGTAACAGAGATCCCCCGAGCTCTGGGGCTTGGGAGATGTAGGGCTGGGAATGCCGTGTGCCTGCCTTTCCTGCACAGCTGGGCTCACTTGTGCCAAATTCCATTCTGGAGTGGGGCTGTGTGACCCCCTGCTTGTGGCACTGTAGATAAGGTCCTCATTCGGGAGAGCTCGGTCAGTTCCTGCAGGCAGATCGACGCCTCCTTCTAGAGATGAAGGGGCAGCTCTAGAATTGCTCACAGCATTGAAGTGGTCACTGTTGGCTGCTGTGTGCTGAGATAGCATATGTGGCCCTGTACACAGATAAACGTGAAGCTATTTCAATTGTGAATAAAAGACCCAGCAGTGATGTGACAAAAATAGGTTTTATTTTAGTGTTTACATGTTTTAATTAGAAAGTCCTTGCTGAGGCATTTGACGTTGAATGAATGGTGGTGTGAGAGACAAAAGAATATTGAATTAATTATGCCTGGTAAGATGCATGGTATTGGGGATGCACAACGTTGCAGGTTGCTAAATCTTCAGTGTTCCAAAGAGATGGATCAGGCGCCTTGGGAGCAAATGTTCTGGGACTTATGTCTGGGGAGATGCCACGTTAATGGGAGCTGAGAGTCACAGCTTCTGCTTCTGGCTTTGCTAATGAGTCACTTCTTGTTACTTTGTGCAGTTACAAAAGGTGTATCTGTTTTCCAGACAATTAGATAAATATTGCCTGATTCATTAGTCAGTGTGTAAAGAGTTTGGAGAACTTTGAAAGGAAAAATGCTGCAGCAGCACGAGTGGGTGCTCTTTAGGGCATTCAGGTGTGATTGGAATGGGCATGTAAGAAAGCAGAAGGTTGGGCAATTTATTGAGAGGCTGGCTGCTGCCAACTCTGACATCAGGTTGGGGGTTCTGCTGCTGAGCCTCTGCATCCCCCCAGTCTCCCAAAACCTCAATTTACTAAGGCCTGGTAAACTGGAGATAAGCACTGATGTGGTCAAGTAAAAGAGGAGTTTTGGGAAAAATGCCTGGGAACACAGTAAGGTGGAATTACCTTTGAGTGACGGACAAAATTCTTGCTGCTTGTCTTTAAAGCAGACAAAGCTCTAGTCCCAGTTTGTCATGTCCCGAGGTGTGGTTTTGAAGAACAGTCATTACAGAGTTATTCTCTAGCCTTCTTAAGTGAGTTTTGTGATAGACCACAGTGTGGCCAAGGACTGATGTTACGTGGAAGACTATAACTAGTTTGGGTGAAGTGGAAAGAAAGTAAAGTGGCTTTGTTGGGGAGAAGAAAATGTATTTGGCAGGTTATAAACTCATTGTGGTCAGGTGCAGCTTTGAAGAGGTTGAAAGTAGCTCTCTCCATCATGAATATGATTTAGGGAGCACTCCTGGGTTTTCCAGTTACTGAATTGTCTCAAGTTTTTATTGACTATAACTCCTGCCCAATTGTGGATTGGTATTTTTAAAAAAACACCCATTTCTTTGGCTCTGGGTAATTATTCTCTGCTCAAACTTGCATGGTTCCCTTTACTGTAGGTCCCAAACATAAACAAAGCTGTGTGATTTCCATCTGCTGTCATAGCGCGTGTGCTTGGCTTTAGCACATCAGACTGCTAGGAAGAGGAAATGCCATCTGGTTAAAGTGTCTGACTAATTTTTGTTTGGTTTTAATCCCACTTTTTCTGCTTTTGTGTGTCATTCTTTTAGTCCCTTTTATGTGTCATGTGCATCATTCTTGTAGTCCCCGTCCCCAATAATTACTTGTTATTGTAGCAGTCCCATGACACTTAGCATAAAGGTGAGACCATAATTTGGCTGGCAAAGCAGTCCTTTCAAACCTACACAGTTAAACATGCTGCTTCATGACAGAGCCAAATCTAATGAGTATTTGTCTTTTCTGGGGTTTTCCCTAATATCCCTGTTTTTCTGTCTTTTAGATGAGGTCTTCCAAAATTCCTGATTTCCTAATGCTTTGATACAGAAAGGCTTTACCTATCCACACAGTCATAAATTATTGTATTTAATGCCTTGACATGGCAGGGAGAAATTTCAGAAATAAAGCTGGTGCTACAGATGGTGTTAAGAGTAATTTTGCTCTCTGGTTTTTACCTTCACCCTATAAAGCCACTCAGAAGTAGGATTTATTTAAGAGAATGTCTACTCGTCTTTCTTACTTGTAGCTGAATTTTAAAGCTGATGAAAAGCTTTGAAATTGCAAATAAAACTGACCAGATCTAATAGAGAGAGAAAAAAGAAAGGAGGAGTGCTGCTCTTGCCCTGGTGCAGCCCTTTTCATCCAAGCAGATTTGTGGTGTCTGGTATTTCTGCATTTTTCTACAGTAGCCTTGAAGGTGAAGGGCAGCTCAGGACTGGATGGCTCATAGTGTTAGTGCCAGCCTGGGGGTGGTAGCAGGGGCTCTGTTTGCAGCCGGTGCAGGGGAGGTAAGGCAGGTGTCCCTCAGGAACACTTTTCAAGTGAGTTATACTGCCCATGTGGTCCTTGTGTGAGTGCCATTTATAAGGGCAAACTGCATTTAGAGCATAGATTTTCGATGTCTTCCTCCTGTCTCTGTCATAACCTGTTTGTGTGGTTAATGCTCATTCACATTAAAGCGCTTTTATTTTGCTGTAAAAGTGACCATGCAGGAAGTGTTATGCCAGTCTGAAAAAAATCCTTTTTTAAGTAAGCTCTCAGTTCCTAATGTAAACCCGTTCAGTTTGGTGTATTGCGTTAATTCAGAAATGCAGAGCAATTAACTAAGTCCACAGCAGGGGTTGGTTGTATGAGCCTGAGCTCATGTCTGTTTCATCCTAAACTTGAGTATTCTGTGGGTTTTGCCTAGTTACTCATTAACCAGATCTTCAATGTTGCTGTTTTTCCGACCAAAATGAAGAGTAAATGAGCTCAGATTTAGTGTAAAGGAAGTCACCTCCGTTTTCCTGCACCCAGTACTTAATTTAAAACATCCTCTAGCATTCATCCTCTCCAAGGCCATAGTGCAGCTCAAGGTCATAAACAGATGTACAGAGGGCTGCAGCATGTCTGCCCATGGGTGACATGTTCAAAACCTACATTTTGGGGTTATTAGATTCGTGTGAACTCAAAGACACAGTAGTTGTCATCTTGTGACCCAGGTTAGGACCACGTTCCCCTGTGCCATGTTGTGGGATGAGGAAAGCTCCTGCTTTGCTGAGAATTTGAGTGTTTGGTGGTTTTAGAAGTTCCTGCAAAGCCTTTGGTAGCTCTTGTGAATGTGTTTACCTTATTTCTGTGCAGGTATGTGGGCTGCCAAGTGCCCCTTGCTAATTTATATTTCCATGGAAAGTACCATTCATTATAACTTCTTGACTTTCTGCAGGGGCTGGAGCTTATAATTTTTTCCCTTAATTGTTTTAGCTTGACGATACGATGATAGGTGTTACATTTTTGCCTTGGTTTTCTTTCAGCTTTTTGGCTTGCTTTTGCTTGCAGTAAGAATTAATCTCATGGGTTTTAACTTTTGGAACATACTTATTTTTAATCTTATTTCTCTAGATCCCTGGCCTCTCTAATTGACTAATGGGCACAGGGAGTTGTTTGTATTGGGTGACAAGTGTTGCTGGGTCTCCACAGCACATGGATTATTCTGTTTGCATTCCTGGCACGTTCCAGGGGAACGTCTGGAGCAGAAGGCTGCAGTCATCTGCAAGGTGATTGCAATCCCCCCTTGAAGTGGGGATTTTTGGTGCATTCTAGGAGGTAAAATCATGCCCTAAATTCACATGAGACTCTGTCCTGTTCATCTGCTAATCCTTATCTTTAATTCTTCCCAGCAGTATGTTTTCTGGTTTTGGCTTTCACGCTCCCCCATCCCTTAAAAGATTCAAGCTTTTCATCTGCCGCACTGTTTGAGTGGTTCATTTGTTCTGTGCTGTGGAAACCTGTTGCTGTTGTTACTTCTTTTAGAAGATAATTTCCGTCAGGAATCCAGAATGAGCGCAAAATGTTGCTTTGTTTTCCAGGACAAATCTTTTATTTAAGCTTCCTGTGCTCGTTACTTCTGCATCCGTTTCTTCTGGGTCCTGTTCCTATTTTGCTGCCTGCACGTCCTTAAACCCCACTCAGAAGCAGAGTATCAAAGTGCTTGTCTGCACTGATGGCTGAGTATAGGTTTTCTGTTCGAGTAGGTGTAAGCCATTACCATCCAGCTCTTTGGAGAAGTGCATGCCAGCCTGATGGTTTGAGAAGTGATTTTTGTCCTAGGATTTTTTTTTTTTTTTTGTTTCTGATTTCAAATCTGTCTCGAGAGTGATGCAGGAGGGTGTGGGATCATTATAGAGTATGAGGAGCCTTACAGATGTGACATACTGTTAGCAGCAGTAGTTGTGGCAGCTGCTGGCCCAGGATGGGAGGGAGAAGTGAGGATGATAGGGAGGCAGGCAACGCCTGCAGTCTGAGAAGAGGAGAGTTTTGCTAGAATCAATCTGTTTTTGTTTGGTCAGCAAAGTACACAAACTGCTGTATTGTAAATGGATCACACAGTCTTTTTTGGAGGGTGGAATCAGTGACTACAAGGAACATAAGTCAAAATCCGATATTGTTCCCAACAATAGCTAATTAATTTCATTTTTATTTCAAAACCTCGTAGGAGCACATCTAACTACAACTGACTGTTAATGACTTCCTCTTTCAGATTAGGTGTGCAAGTGCAAATGTGTTTCATACTTTTAGGAGGTTTGAGGAAATTTTTGCTGCTAACACTGCTTTTGCTGGTTTTTTTGTGGGTCACAAGCTCAGTTAGTTACTTGGCAGGACCTCAACTCCATGCTTTCATAGGATGTTCATCAGTCTATTGTCTGGAGAGGGTATTCTGTGGAAGCTAGCCAGAGGGTACTGCAGAGGCTGTGCTTTGGGCTGGAAAACCCAAAGTGATAATTCACTTCTGATAGGGCTGAAATTGCAGTTGAACTTCCCTGAAGTTATAACTGGAGTTCTCAGTGATGGTTTTCACTATAACATAAAAGAATGGGAGTACCTGAACGACAGAGACAAGAATGAGAGAGTGTGCTGGTAACAAGATGACAGCTTTGACTGGTACCTTCCAAAGCCTTTCCAGTGTTGAGAGGCTTGCTTTACAGGCAGTCCTGCTTATGTTCTGCCATATTCCCTTGCTCTTGGAGCCTGCTCTTTCTCCTTACCTGCTCAGTTTTCTCTTCCAGCTGTTGGGACAGTGACAGTGTTTGTACAGCCGCTGATACAAGAGAGCCACCATTGCATTAGAGGCGACAGGCACAGCTGCCATATAAGGGGCTGCTGAAGCATGATTTGCATGGATTGTTGAATCCTGTTTCAGGTGGAGAGATGTACAGATAAAAGAGACAATCTGTTCAGAAATTGTGAGGTCTGTGGTTTGCATGTGGTTACATCATATGCTGATAGAGGAATGAGATAGTTTTTGTGCAGGCAGATTTACTGACCTGGTTATTTAAATTGGTTCTGTCAGCGTTTTTTTTAATTACTTCTCTTGTGCCTCGGAACCCTGGAGGTACGGGTGAAAAAGAAAGCTGGGTGCAGTCTGCATTGCAAAGTGTTAGGGGATGCCAGGGCAGTGGCATGGAAGTGATGTGGCCGCACAGCACGTGTACACGCTGCTGTTACATTGGCAGCTGGAGACATGAACCTTTTTGGATGGCGTTTTTGTCATTGCCGAAGAGGGTTTTGACAGTCATTCCAGATCCTTCCTCCCCAGAGGCGTGGTTGTGAGGCTCTATTCCCTTCTTCATGAGAGGCCCGTGGGCAAAATTACATAATAATAGAAATAATTAGGTAGCTGCAAAAGATGTTATTTGTGCTCATAAAAGAGAATGGTGCTGAGAATGTTTGGTCTTATTATGGTCCTTTGGGACCTGACTGGACTTTGAATTTGCTCCAAGGAGGGGGTTTTGCATCTCCACGCACCATTTCTTACTTGAGATCCATTCAGCTTAGACTTGTTTTAGATTTAGAAACCATGTGGTCTTAACTGCAGCAAAACTCCTGGGTCTTATTTTGTGTTCCTCCTGTCTAGCTTTATCCTCTATTCTTTCTTTCTCCAAATTACCTTGACACATTGCTGCAAAAACCTTTTTCTGTTGTGCTCCTCCTGCCACTGGGGGCTGCCATCAGTATCTCTCACTGCTTCTCCATCCTTATGACCATGAGTGTCCAGACCTGTGGGCAGTCCTGGACAGGCAGAGCATCTTGTGCCACTCCTAAGGAACGGCTGTGACATGTCCCCTTCAGGAGCTCACTGCCCTGGTGGTGAGCCAGAGGAGGCCAGATCCCCTTCTCGAGCCCATTGCCGCCCTCCTGCCCTGGTAACAGCTGGCTGCCAGTGCTGAGGGATTATTCATGCATGCTGACACTGACAAGGGACCCCAGAGGTTTACAGGGAGTGCTCCCATTGGGCTTCCTGCCAGCTCCACTGTAACCCCCAATGACAAAAATATGTCCCGGTAGAGGAGATGGGGATATGAATGGAAAGGGATGAAGTGTGCACGCAATCTTTGCAATGCATGCTACCTTTGTTTTTATTTAGACTTCTTGCTTAGGTCAGCTTGTATCGTTCATTTTATCCTTCTTACCAAGTTGTCATATGTCTTCACGTCTCCAGCAAAGGCATGGTTTGGAGCCCTGGTTTGGTTTTGCAGAAGTGCCTGTGGGAGTGGAGGGAAGCTGTGCTATTGTGCCACTTAGGGTTTGACCTTATTACCACATAGACAGCTGCTGGTTAGGTCCTTGTGGTTTTGAAAATAGGTTGGTGTTTTGGATGATTTTCCAGGGATGTAATGCTGGATGATTATAGGACTGCCTGCAAGGGTCCCCTCAGCGTTAGCACAGCAGGGTTCCAATTGCCCTGGACAGAAAATGGCAGGAGGCAGCCGAGGGATGGCTGCTGGGGACACATTACTGACCTCATCCTCAGGCCAGTATTTACTGAGCCTGGTGCCTTGTCTGGAGTGGCTTGGCCTGGGTTGATAGAGTACTGATTTTGGGGGTAGTTTCTGGCTTTTTAGATTTGGGTTGTGTTTTTTTTTTGTTTGTTTGTGGTTTTTTGTTGTTGTTGTTGTTGGTTTTTTGTTTTGTTTTGTTTTGTTTTGGGTTTTTTTAATTTTCTTTTCATTTTATTTCATGTTTTGGGTGTCTTTTT
>VYZQ01062633.1:69149-89996 GCA_013400655.1 Mystacornis crossleyi
ACAAGAAGTAACATCCTTAGAAATTAATAATCCAATAATGATTTAGTGAAGCAGATAAAAGAATTTTTGTTTAAATTTTTTGATTTTAAATATTACTTCATATGCTTTGGAACATAGATACTGTAGAAGAGGCTGAATAGAGTCGCTGACATATTACTCACACAATTTCTTTTTTATCAGGGTGTGGTGTTTGTAAGAGAATGATGCCATCTTATCAGCAGGCAGCAACAGAACTCAAGGGTAAATATGTAAGTGAGACAATGAGATTTATATGACATTTCAAAAATAATTTTAACACTTTTTTTAAGTATTTAAACCCACAAATATTTATAAAAATCAAAATTATCAATTTTTAAGCAAGCTGAAACAAAACAGAAATAAATGACTCTGTTCCAGATCTCTTCAGGATTCTCTCTCGGTATTTATTCTTCTAAAACTTTAGAGAATGAGATCTTAACTCCCTTGCCCTTTAGAGCCACTGCAGTTTTTTCAATGGAGGTACAGGCTCTGACACTACGTAGATTTATGTTTAGCCTCTTTTTTGTGGGTTTGTAAGCCTTTTGAGCTCCTTTTGGTAATGAAAGAAATGTTTGCCTTAATGGGTTTGATCAGCTTTTTGGCCTAATGTTTCATAGCAAGGTCAGGGATAGATGCCCTTAAAGCAGTTATTAATCCACTTATTTAGTGGAGAATCACAGTGCTGTGGGAGAGGAATCCCCCTCCCATAAGCTACTGGTCACCCTCCTAGCCACTCAGCATTAATGGAATCTTACAGTTTAACTGTAGCTCTGTCAAAGTAAGCATTGATGCCGCATTGATATGAAAGTAAGTTTTGAGTCTAATATAAAGTACAGCATTCCTAGTAATTTAATTACCCCTTTGTACTTATGAGGTGTATTGATCTCTGTAAGCAAGTCAAAGGCACTCCTCTAATCGAGGTTTTATAATGTGCTTAGTGTATGATTTATATGTTGCCAGTAGCACATAAAGGACGAAGAAATAGATTGTTGTTTCATGGCTTTAGCGGGATTTGGTCTGATCCTACCTGTTGGATCATTCACTGCTGTGTTTACAGGTTTTCCTGTTAGGAAAAGATGAAGCACTGCAGTTCATTGCTTGGGCAGCTCTGGCCATTCCTTCTCGTGACCACCTAGTGCTGTCAGACTGCCCAACATTCTCCAGACTGGTTATTTTCAGAAGTGTTTTCTCTAAATCCTTGTTTGCTTAGGGCTGAAATAAGTGGGAGTTACTCAGATTTATTTAGGACATGGCACAACCCTTAGAAGATATTTTCAAGAGTGTTTTTGTCTAGCCAGGCAGCACTCTAATGCCATGTCCCCTCAGAGGAGCATGTGCTGCAGCCTTTGGGAAGGCACTCAGGCCTTGCATGGCAGTACATTGTGGGGTGTGGAGTGAGAGGGATGAGGACTGTAAAGCATCACTTACACAGACAGTGCCAGAGAGAAGGCACGCTGCAGAGCACTGTGTCCTCCTGCAGTTATGCCTTCCTCATCCATGTGCAGCTCTTTATTAAATTCAGACCAGAGAATTTAAACTCTAGATCTATTCTGGTTTGAGTATTTCCTTCCTCTCTTGGAAATCGTTTGTATAGATCCGGGCTAATCCTGCACAGCTGAGTGACAGGGCTGGGACACAGTTTTTTGCAGTGGAGTGTTGTAGTGCAGGATCAGTTCAGAGGAAAGTCCAGTTACGCCACTGCCACCCATGTTTTTCACAAAAATCAGTCTGTTTGTCAAAATTTGACCCAATTAGCTTCCTGAGTGGGATGTGTACACAGCTTCCCATTTCTAAAGTTAACTGTGCTGTACCCATCATAAATTATTCATGGAGTGCATTAGAGTGATGCTGACCTCCAGATCAGACTTTGCTGCAAAAGTTTATGAGTGGTTTGGATGAGCTGAAGGTTTGGCCTTTTAATTTGACCTGTCGTTAGCTGTCAGGATGTGCCAGGTTCAAAGGCAATTATTGCTGTTATATAGCAGGAAAATTAAGTAAGTGTTGCCTATTGAAGAGGTCATAAAAGTGGAAGGGTGCACTGTACCTGTTGCTGGTCACTGTGTTCCCTTGGGACTGGTTGTTTCTTGTCCCACTGCTGTTACTGAGAGGGAGGCAGGGTGGCATTTTTAGTTTATATTATGGTTGTATCCTTACAATTCTACTCAGTGAAGAAGGAAAAAATGCTCCAAATCAGAAGTGGGCTTGTTTTATCCCTGGCAGGAAAGATTCCTGTGGTTAGAGGGTTGTTTGGGCTCTGGTGAGTGACTGTCACTATGGCCCCAGAGCAGGGGGTACTGGCTATTAGCAAACAATTCATCATCTCCCTAATGCCCATGCACTTCGTGAGTGTGCCAGAATGTCCTGCTCAGTAAAGAGCAGCTTGAGAATATGCTTAAGTGCTTTCCTCCTTTGGTGCTTGCCTTTTAAAAAAATTTAAAAAAATTTTTTTGGTGCTGTGAGGTACCAGTTTTGGAGCAATCCCATCAAGAAAACTGTGAATCAAGGTAGGGGATCACAGCTGAACAGGAATGGTCAGAAGCTCCAAATTCATGGTCAGCTAGGAAAGGTTCAGAGTTGGTTTAGGTTATAGGTAGCTTGTTGGAGAGCTGGTAAGTGTTGAAATATGTCAGGTGTCACTGCCGAGGTGAAAGGAGTGAGCTGATCTTTGTTTCTGCAATGTCTATTACAAGAGGCAATGGGCTTAAATTGAAGTTGGGGTCATTCAGTCATTTGCTAAAAGCAAATTCGCCAATTGTCTGGCAGGAGGACCCTGGATTTGGGCAGTAGGTGTGTCTTGATGGTCTCTGACAGCCTGATATTTCATAATTCTGTGATTATTGGCCAGCTAAAGCTGTTACTCTTGTCATTAAAAACAAATCCCGCTGTAATAAGCTATTGGCCAATTATGCTTCATATAATGTAATGAACACCAGAATGAAGCCAAGTTATTGACTTGTATCAATCACCATTAGATAGACATGGTGAAATTGTCTGAAATGGCCAGGAATGCCCATTTAAATTGTAGGAAATGCTCTGAAAGTTCACAGCAAACATGGAATCTGGTAGGCTAGTGTTAATTAGGGAATTAGTAAACAAACCAGGTTCTTGCTTTATAAAGCAAACAGTGTACCTTGATCCTATTGCATTTACCTGCCTTTAAATGGTGACATGGAGGATAAGGAAAGGGGAGAATTGAGTCTAGATAATCTTGTATGAATTAAGTCAATCCGCTTGTTCGAACTGCAGGGAAAATTCAAAGTGGAAGACTAGGCCAGCAAGTATAAACCTTATTTTTTTACTCTTCTCTGTTCAATTTATCCTTTCTTAGAATAGGGAAGAGAAAACAAAGTATCTTTTTGTGACTTTCCAGCACATTCTTAGAAACGGTTGACCTTCAAATGAGGATTTTCTGCTTTAAGATTTATTTCATGCTGGCTCTGAGCACATTTGGTTGGTCTGTGCCGTTTGCTGCAGTCAGGAACGTGGTATTAAATTCTGATGTGGTATTTCAGCTGGAAGGAGAAAATCCTGTTTTTGGAGAGGGAAGGAGGAGGGGGTTGGATTAAGACCCTGCTGCTAAAATGACTTAAGACGTCAATGCCATTAAACTAAGTTAATCAGGAAGTGGTATCTCAGCAACTTGCTGGGTCCAGGTTTGACAGCAGAATGACCTCTGTGTGAATTGCACACCCACAAAAACTTGGAATCAATCCCATCTTCCAATTTTCATGTCAGAAATATTTGGAAGACATTTGGACAGGGCACTAAGTAAGTCACAGGGCACAGTATAAGTCACAGGAGCCCTGAACATGAAGCTCAAGGACTGTTGAGATGGAGGATGGGTTGGGATAGAGGTGAGGGAAAGTTTTTGTTTTATGTGCTAGTCTGAAAAGCTACTGTGCTTCTGTGCCTTTCTTTTGAAGACTGTAGGACAAGGTTAATTTTTAACTCCTTATACCCTACCCTACCCAAGTTAACATATTTAAAGGATATAAATGCCATGTGCTATTTCCTGAGCTCATGGAAATAGGGCACGTTTTATTTTCACATCAAAGTCATGCTGATTTCCCCTTGCCATTCAGTAAGTGCATTTTTGAACTGGGATACTGCCAGTGCTTGGTTGGTTAGAGCTTCTGGACATATGCTGAGATTGAAAATTCATTGCTAAAGTGGAAACTACAGAGCTGAGGGTGGAATTTCTGCTGTCCTGTTTAATGTTTGGATATGAACTAAGAGCTCTTTTTTTCCTACTTGCAGAGGAAGAAAAAAAATCTAGTTACACTTGTAGCTAAAAATCCAAATGTGCAAACAAGAGCACAAGTAGTGCAATTGAGAGAATTCTTTTAGGTAATTCTGTTAATGGGTGTATAAAAAGAAACAGAGATGCTTCCAGAGCAAGGAGGAGGTGTCGTGCTGACTGGTGTGTGTTTTCTCTGGATTAGACTCAAGTATTGTTCTGTTCCCCCTTGTACAAAATCTGAAAAACTTCAGTGCCTTTTATAGAGAGCCCCTTGCTTGACAGCTGTATGAATGAAATCAGAATCTGCCCAGACTGAAGTGGGTTTTACTTAAATCTTCAAACAAATGGTGTGATGTTCCTGCTGTATTGTAAGAATCAGTAAAATTATGCTCTGTTTTTCCAGGTTCTTGCGGGGATGAATGTTTACTCTGCTGAATTTGAAAGGATAAAGGAAGAATTCAGTGTCCGGGGATATCCTACAATCTGCTATTTTGAGTCAGTTATGTTTTGCTACTATTTTAGAAATCATGCACTCTTCTATAATTGCATGTTTTTATCTTTTAGGGCAAGGACTGAACCTTGTTTTGTTGCTTTAACAGGAAAGGAAAGTTTCTGTTCAACTTTGAGAACTTTGGTGCTACCGCAGCAGATATCGCAGAGTGGCTGAAAAAGTAAGGCATTGAACTTCATGCACTCCACCTTTTATGTACTCTTCATTATTTACAGAGTGTAATGGTTTAGGAACAGACATCTCTCTCTCCTTCCCTTTGCTCAGAAGAGCAAACAAAACTACCCCACTGAGATCAGCTAAACTCGTACAGGGAGATTGACTAATGTTTGGTTTTTAGCATGCATGCTTTGCATTTCACAATTGCATTTTGTCAGTAATAGGAGACTGACTGTGGACTAAAATAAATGCAGATACACAGATCTCAGCTTTGTTAAAAATGCCAACTTAAATTTCCAGTGATCTTGGGTGCTTGCACTTAATACGTTGCAAAAGGTTTGACTTGTGTTGTGTTATTAAAAATGTATATACCAAGTGTGCAGTTCTTGTTGGTTCATCAGCCTTTAGCTGAAGCCTTTAAAGTGTCTTGCAGAGTCAAACTGAAGATCAAGGCACCCTGGATAGGTAGTCACTTTTACAACATCTGTGTTTGCTGTCATGATGTGAAGTGTTGAAAGCACCCTGTTCTACCTAAAGAGAGCTGTTAGCAGTCATAAACATTTTGAGCCTGTGGGACGAGCAGTTCAGAGACAGACAGGAAAAGTGTGTGTGTATTGCTGCTCTTCAACTGGTGCAGATCCCCCATGGTCAGTGAAGCTGATGGAGCAGCTGTAGAGAGCTGAGAGAATCTGGTGATGGAGAAATCCCATCTGCAGTGCACCCAGGCTCTCGGGCATGGTGTCATCTTTGTAACTCTCCCTTGTTTGCTGCAGCTGTGGGAAAAATACTGAAATGAAGCTAATGAAAGGAAAGAAACACATGGGAAGGAACAGACTGTTGCAAACTATTGTAATAGTACAGTTTAGCAGAATTGGCTCAGAATAAATGTATTTTGCTGTACCAGTGAGGCTGTTCTGGGGACGTGCATACGGTTGCAGGTAGCCCAGGGTCTTCAGCAGCAGTAGGCTGAGCGCTTCAAGATATTTGGAACCCACAAATGAAGTGAGAGCAGCATTCCTGTTAGCATCAGGAGCTACAAACACTGGAATTGAGTACTGCCGGGTGGCTCAAATGGGAGGAATTCAGCCGTGGTCATTAAGCCTCGTGTAGTCAATTAAGCCTTCAAATGTGAGTGATCAAGATGGTAACTCCAGCAACTGGAAGGAGATGATCAACCCTTGGAGCAAGGATATGGCTTCATCACCTGCACTTCGTTATGCTTTTCAATTCTGCAAGGAAGTGGTTATCTCTTGGCTACCGCATGTGAAACATTAGCTGTTTGGGGTGTTTTTTTCCCCTGTCTGCCCACGTAATATCCAGATAATCCCTGCAGTATGCAATACCTTTATATCAGTGCTGTGACAGCAAGTGAACACAGCTACTGTAGGCAAAGCAGAACAGCTGCAAGCTCTTTCCAATGGTAATCTCTGCTAACAAGCCACTGTGGGCTTTGGCTGATACTTCAGCAGTCCAGAGCTAAAGACAGCTGTTTGTCCTCGCTTAGTGTTAGTGCATGCTTATTAGTTGCCCCGAAGATGATCTGAGCAGTAGCCTTGTGCCCCTGTTTTGTGTAATAAGTACAACTTTTAAGGAAACCACATTAAGTAATTATGTGTACTTATATTTTGCCAGTAATTGATGCTTAAATTATGATAAATTAAATTATTAGTAAAAGCACATATAGGGTAAACATGCTACATACGTAATATTATACTATGCTGAGGAGTCTGCAGTACAGCTAGTCAAAATGGTATGGCAAGGGATTTAGGAAAGCCGAGGAGTGCAGTTAGATAGCTGCAGGGTGTACAGGCTGTGTTTCAGAATCGCATAATGTTAAAATATTGAAAGGTTGCTTTGGTACAAAATGTTGCTCTGAGGACTGGGGCATGGCAGGGCCATGGCAAGGAAAGCCAATGCGCTTTTATACTGTGCGTGCACGTGCTGTCGTCGTAGAGTCTTGAAAGCAACTCCAGCAGACACTGAGCCATATGAAATGGCCTATTTTGTGTGGACAATAAGTACACTCCACAGAAAAGCAGCTGTTCCTCTCCCTCTTCTTGGCTTTTTCCCTCTAAATATTACTGGTAAAGTGCTGGAAGTGGTTGATCTTAGGCTCATTTGTGGGGGAGAACATGATGTAACTTAATGGAAGTTAGAGTTATTTAAATCATTGTCCATGCTTTTCTCTCAGGACAAGAACTGCTAGTTTGGAGGGCTCCAAAATCTCTTGGTTTTTGTTTTTACTACTTATTGAAGGTGCTTCTTTCTTATGCTGAAAGTGTGCTAATGCATCAGTCTTACAGATACTTCACCTTTCTTATCTTCCTAATAGGCACTGGCTACTATGTTAAGGAGTTTTAGGTGTTTTCATGAGGTGATAGAGACAAACCACCATACAGCCTTAATCCAACACAGTAGAGATGCTATCTCGTACATACCACTTTTTTGTTGAATCTGATACACAGCTGCATCAGCCTGAATGGTAGGCAATCCCAGCAGCTTCTTGCTGCCTTCAATAGCTGCTTAGTTTGTCTTGCTGTTTTTATAGATTCCCCTCAGGCCCTTCCTTAACAGGAGCTACTCCGTTAAATCAAGAACTTGTTCTGTGCTCTCAATCGAATTAGCTTTTTATAACTCTTCTGGACTTCTGTCATCCTAGTCAGGTGTCGGGTGTGCCTTGTGCCTGGGTTAAATGGCGTTTTAAATTTTGCTTATTGCTTTCTCCAGGCCATGAGGTGTTTCTTACCAACTTCTGTGTAGGCTTATTAGCATGCACAGCATTTTAAATTAGGCCATTTAAATAAACATCTCGTGCCCTGCTTTACTAATTCCTGACTGAAATAGGTCACACCAGGCCCTGCTAAACACCACGTTCTCCCAGTGCTTTGTAGGTGCTGTGTTCATGTTCCTCATGCTCTGCCTACTCAGCCCAGCTCCCAAATCCATTGAGGGTCATGGTGTTTGCCGGAAAGCCTTCACTCCACCAGGGTACCTGGAGATTATTGCTCTCTGGGCTGCTTGGCCAGGTGCAGCTCCAACCTTTGCTTTGATGCTTGCTTCTTGGTTTGTTTATCATAGGAGCAGCAGCAGAGGTGTGCATCATGGTTCTGCACAGATTGCTTAATATTCTTGGATCACACCCGTTGCTTACATCAACAGAATTTGCTATCTGAATCTGTGTATCTCTACTGCTTTTTTTATCAAGCTAGGCTTTCAGCCTAGAAATGAGTAAGGCAGGATAAATGAGTTATCATCTGTTTGCCATTCCTTGTTCCAGGCAGCTAACACAATAATACATTTTAATCAGAAATAGTAAGTCTTCTTTCACCAGAGATGGGGTCACATCCAGACCCGTACTTTGCCAAAGAATTTGGGGAATTTTGGGGGGTATTTGGAACTCACTACTGTGACTGACAAGAACAAAATAGCTTCAAAGTCTGGCTCCCAGTATTCATGTGTCTGGTTGTCTTTTCTGTGAACACTGCTTTAATAAATAAAATGTCTATTATCATAGTTCACAGCTGCCAAATTCTCTTTTTAATGTACATTAATAAAAGCCAAAACCAATTGTTTATTGGGATGATGAGCTCCAGAGGAGCTTAGGTTCAGTTTCCAGATCTGCCACTGTGTCTTTGAGCAGTCTCTATGGCTCTGACCCATCAAAGACAGTTGAACTCATTTGCAATCATAGTGAAACTGGTAGAACACATCACTTGCCTTTTAGGTTAAACAGGCAGCTGAGTGGCTTTGCTGAGTTAGGCCTACAAGCCCACTGCAGAGTGAGGACAGTGATGCTTCCCTGGCTCACAAGAGTTGTTCAGGGTAAAACCATGTATTCCTGGGGAAATGGTGTGTGTAGCTGGCTCGTGGTCCCAACGCTGCTCCTCCTTTCTCTGTCGGCCCTAATCACGCTGTCAGTATCCGAGGTGACGGGTTAAATTGGCTGTTTCTGCTCGCGCTTTTTTCTTTCATTTGCAATGACTCCTGCGAACTACAAAGTGGGAATGCTGTGAGGAAGGGAGCATCCTGCAGAGGAGGGTAAAAGAGTAATAGAAAATGCATTTGATTTCTATAATGTAATAACTAAGCAGTCTGGTTATCTCCTCTCTCCATCCCTTTCCATTGCTGATCTGTCCTCAGGAGCTTCTCGCAGATTTTTTTATTCCTCCTCCAGTTTTATCTGTGTTTCAGTGCCTGCAAGTTCTGGATGGGTGCAATTTTGGAAACTGTTCAGTAGGGTTGGTGTGTCAGACATGTACGAACAGCTGCACAAAGTAGTTCCTTACAGTTTGACTTGCCAAGATGACTGCTTAGCACCACAGAGCTGCCTTTAAGCTGTGTCCATTTGTCTTGTAGCCCACAGCCACCTCAGCCACAGGCTCCAGAGACTCCCTGGGCAGATGAAGAAAATGTAGTTTATCACCTGACCGATGAGGACTTCGACAAGTTTATAAAAGATCATTCATCTGTACTAGTGATGTTCCATGCACCATGTGAGTTTGTTTTCTCTTCTGTACTCTGAGCCAAATGCTTGCTAACAAAATCAGTGATGCTTTTCCATACAAGTTTCACAGAACCATGAACCCAAAAGTTCAGGCTTTTCTATTTTGTGATGATTGTTAAATACAGAAGGTACAAAATGCTTGTGAAGTTGCTGACTTCACATTTAGGATGGAGATGTGCTTCTGGAAGAGGGACACTTTGTAGGCTGAGTCAAAACCTAATTGAGGAGTGTAATGATGCTTAAATAGTCTGGGTGCTCATCACTCTACAGCGTGATTTCCCATTTTCAGCTTCTCTTCAGTATTGTTTGCGTTCAAAGCAGAGCTCTGGTTGATTGAACATCTCCACTTGAGAACCATGAGCTCCTGGATTCTTGTCCATGGCTGCTGATATGTCATTTGAGCATTTTCACTCCTCTGCTGCAGTTTCTCTGGCAATGTAAGGGATGATGGTCATTATATATTGTGCATTATTTATGCCAAAACCAGACCTGAGTTTAGGAGGTCCTCAGAACTTTGGATGACTAATGCAGAGTTGGTGGTGTTACTACTTGTTCTGCCAAGACTGCATCGAACTGGTCTTTTTCATGACTTGAGGTTTTAGCTTGACCAATAAAATGCGGTGGCTTGCCTTCAGGAAGCTGTTCCAGCCATGCTGCCCTCCTGTATGCTATTGGGTGGAAGAGAAGAGTGCACTAACCTCTTTGTTCACTGTGGATGTTAACTTGTTTCAGGTACATAGCTGGTTCTTCCCATTGTTTGTGCCTGTGATGGACAGTTCAGGCTTGAATCTGCTATGCTGAGTGACACTCAGCTTGTGTCTCCTCTTGCTGCTGTGCTGACGGTGCTTGGGTGAGATGTTCATTTTCAAGGGCATAGATTTAAAGGTTAGGACTTGGAGGCAGACTGTGTGCTCACAGCTGAGGGTCTTGGCACAGAGGCAGAAATCCTGCTTCCCTTTAAGACAGCAGGAGTTAGCTCCAAAATGCCTTTTTTTTGAAGGTCTGCCCGTAAGACTCATTTGAAAAACATACCATAATGAATTTCCTCTGCCTGATGAAGTGTCTCAGAATTTGGTCCACTGAAGCAGGGGACTGACTGCTGTTCTGTTGCTGTGTTCCCTGGATTATTTGTACTAATGAAAGTGGGACCGGAGATGAACTCCTGGTCTGAAACCCAAAACACAAGTAGCAGAACTGATGAGGCCTGGTTTGCTCAGGAGTTATCCTTCGTTACCCAAATCCTTCCTTCCCCAGATTTCCCTGCACCCCGGTGTGCCAGTGACAGCATGGGCTGCTGCTCCTTGGCAGCTGTGCGCTTGCTGAGCAGCTGCTGCCAAGCACCAATGTAACTCCTAAATTCCCCTCTTTTCCCTCTCTCTGCACAATTGCATGGGATAAGCATCCCTTCTCTTTCGCCCTGGATCTCAGCATTTTTAGAGATTTAGTAGTATTTTAAAGCCTTGCCTTTTTTTGAGTTGGTAAATAGGCAAAGGAGTCCAGTTGTGTATTCAGAAGGAGGAAGAGGGGGAAGAAATCAGCAGCTGGCCCTGCAAAATTTAATCCTTTAGGAAGCCAGATTAAAAACAGATGAATATGTACAACTGCAATCAAATTTTATAGTAAGTTCAACGTAGTTTTAAATCTCAGTAGGATTCTGCTCAGTTTTTAGTGGTTTTTTTAGTATTTTCAAGAACACAGATAACACAGTTTTAGGGGTAACAATATTGCATGACCTATTTTGAGAGGAGGGGTGCTTCCAGACAGGTATGTTTTGTACTGAGGGGCATTCTGCACTAAGGTACAGCAGTACTTTGGCAGATATTGTTTTGAAAGTAAATCAAATGCCATAACTGGGCTGTTGCCATCTTCTGATAACACTTTCCAGCTGCTCGGAATTGGGATAAAGAGTGTTCCTTGCCAGAACAATTCCATTTGAAATGGAACTCGAATATTTGGGGCATTTTATTTACATTCAGGTGGTAATGGTATGCTTACGTGCAGAATCCAGCTCGTACATGTGTAAAAGATCTGTGTTTTCTAAGAATCCTCTCTGGGCATCCTCAGCAGAGAGTATAAGGCTTGCAAACTAATTAATGACAGACAACTCTCATAAACAGTTATCTCCATGATTAAAAGCTCTTCTCTTAGCACTTCTTAAATGTGCTAATGGTGTCACCTTATGAATATTAGGAGGTAAATTATTCCAGTAAAAGAAGTGGTAAAACCAGTGAACATCTTACTTGTTTTAACCTTGGTAGCTCAGGCTGAGGAAGTTTTTTTCCAAAAACTAAGTATTAATAAAAAAAATGTTGAAACATCTACAAAATAGGCTCATAACATAGGATATACTTCTATGTAACTAAGAATAATCAAGGGGATTTCAACACTGACCTGGAATTAGCAAGTACTTAAACTCCTGTGTCACCATGCAGCATACACGTGACTTGGAGCTTTTCTGGCACACTGTTATGGTTTAACCTCAGCCACAGCTCAGGCCCACACAGCTGCTCCCTCATGGTGGGAGGGGAGAGAGAATTTGAAAGGTAAAGCGGAGAAAACTCACGGATTTGTGAGATAAAGGTGGTTTAATAAGAAAACCAAAAGCCATGTACAGGCAAACCGAAACAAGGAATTTGTTCACTACTTTGCATTGACTGGCAGGCAGGTGTTTGACCATTCCCAGGAAAGCAGAGCTTTGTCACACATAATGGTGACTTGGGAAGACAAACTCCATCAGTCCAAATGTCTCTCTCTCCCTCTTCCCTTAGTTCTGTATGCTGAGCATGACACCATGTGATCTGGGATATCCCTGTGGTCATTTGGGGTCAGCTGTCCTGGCTGTGTCCCCTGACATCTTCTTGTACACCCCCAGCCTCCTCACTGGTGGGTTGGGGTGAGGAGCAGAGAAAGTCTGGATTCTGTAAGCACTGCTCATCAATAGCTAAAACATCCCTGAATTATTGACACTGTTCCCAGCACAAATCCAGCTCATGGCTCAATACCAGCTACTGTGAAGAGAATGAACTCTATCCCAGCCCAAATCATCACACATACATGAGGAGCTGTTTTACTAGAGGAGAATTATTTCAGTGATGCTTTAATTGCATATTCAGGTGGCCAGTGCATTGATAGAGTGTAGTATGAAAAGATGTGTGGGGAATTGGCAGCATTTTATCTGCCCCCAGTGCTGAAGATACAGCTGAAGCAAACACATCCCAGGTAGATACCTGTGAACTGCACCATTAGGCACTGTGATGGATGTGGCCAACTGGGTCTCCATGCCTGTGGCTACTAATGATCATCCCTGAGGACCACACTAATTATTTACAATCAGTTGCACTTACTAGCCCAGTCAAAGACATGGCAGCATTTTAAGTGCTGCCTAGCATAACTAAGTTCAAGGAGAGCAGCTAGTGTGTTTTAAACACATCAGGAAGGTCTGCAGTATGCAGCTTGCACCTCTTGGGATTAGACACCCCATACCTTTTGTGCAATAATTTATCACAACCGTTAAAGAGGAGATGTGCTGCTTCAGGTCCTTACTGCTGGCCCTGAGCAACCTGAGTGAGTGCGAGTGGGCAGGATAAGTTCATCCTGCTTTCGTTTCACAGGTCACTGGGGACACAGAGCAGGATTTTTAACCTGCTGAAACTCCTCTGTAAAACCCTTAAGTGGATGTTCAATAAATCTGAATATTCAGCATAGGTAAACAGTGACCCAGCCAGTCAGGCTCTGAGGGCACTCTCCTCCCCAGCCATCTGTGAAGGGTGTGCAGTGTTGTGCTCCTTACTTAAGCATTTTGCTGAAATTTCGTGATTTCTGGTGGTGAGCTTAGTGTTATCCTGGATATATCCAGACTGGAGTCTTGCAGACATCTGAAGTGTTTTTTCAATGTGTTGTTGTACCCAAACCCTGAGTTCTCCTGCACTGTACAAAAGAACAAAGAAAGGGCTGTCCCTCCTGAAGGATTTGGAGTTTTTATTTGGATTGATCGTATTTGGTAACATGAGATAGCAGATTTATGTTAGCAGGCCTATTTCTCAGTCTACAACAAAGGATTTATTGCACCAACCAAAGTTATTTCTGTACTATAAAATAACTAAAGGCAGCCTTGCTGCTTGTGATAGGCTTCTGCTAGCAATGAGAATAAAGACTCCATGTCTGTGTGTGCTTCTTGATATCTGTGCCTACAGCTGATCGATTTATTTAGATGCCCAAGATGACAGCTGGGTTCTGAATGTCTCTAAATATGGGTTATGCTGCCAGTCAAGTGTTGTTAAATGCTTCAGTGTCATGGGTACTCACTGGGACTTAAAATGCTCCTGAGTCACTTGATCACGAAAAAAAGCCCTGTTTGTGTTTTCAGTTTCCTCATCAAACTGTTTGCTGAGTCCAATGCAATTTTAAAAATAATTCTGTCCAAAATATTTGCCAAATTAGGGTTGCAGTCTTTCTGGCTCTGTTTTGTCGAAGGAATAAACCCACTACACATTTATCCTTTCTACGTTTTTCTCAGCATTTTTCTCCAAGTCACATCTCAGTCTCAAAATAAACCCAACCAAGTCACTGATAAGTCAATTCAAATGCCACTGAAAGGTGTTTAAAGTCCAGGATTGAAATTCAAGTCAACTCAGAAATGGTTTCTAGAAGTGCCTGCTGTTCGCTCACAGGAGTTACTTTTCATTATGTTTTGTTAACACAAGTGACACTGCTAACATTTTAAAGCATACCTGTTCTTGCAGCCTCCTGCAGAATAATGTCCTGGTGCCACTATGAGCTGTAGCCTGCCCGTGTACCTTCAGCAAGCACGGATCTGAGGAGTCTCTGATGCTGGTTGGTGGTTGTAGTCAGTCACCCCTGATGTTTGCTTGGGGCTGCTTTGCCATCTCATACTCCATCAGCCAGAGCAAAGTTTGTGGTCTGGTATTGATGCCAGAGGTAACAAACAGGGGAGAAAAAGTGCTTTGGCTGTACTGTTAGTGTGAGTGTGCATTTGCTTTTTAAAGGATTAAACTATTAAAATGTTTTTTGTACAATATTTCTTCCTTACATGCGAGCTTAAATTCAGGTTAAACCTGTGCCCTTCCCAGTCGCCTTCACAGGGCTCCTTCAGAGACCGTATAAGCTGATTGCAGGACTTAAGGTTAGAAAAAATGTCAATATCCTTAGTAGGATATTGGAGCTGTTGTGGTTTTTCCTCCATTGATAAAGAGGGAAAGCAGGGAAAATGCAGCCTAATAGACCCTTGCTTGCTTCCTCCCAGTGGAAGGGAGTGCAAAAATAAATCTTGAAATGATGAAATGCACCACAGTTTTCATGTGTTGTTGAAATGTCCGTGAAATTCCTTTCCTGTCCTCGGATATTTTCTCTCCCTTTATAAACCAACTCGATAAATTATGCAGTTGCTGCTTTCCAAAGTCAGCTATTCAGCTGTTCAGGTTTTTAATTGCACAGGGAGTGGTTTTATCAATTTGGCTTTGAAAAACAGCTTTTCACACCCTTCACTTCTTCCCGCCTCCCTCCGGTGCATTAAAACCCAGGGTTTTAAGCGACTTTGTGAACTCATTATTAAGAATCCCAACCAATTAGCCCAGTACAAGAAGAAAGCCTCAGCTTCTAACCAAGTAGTGAACTTGGATCTCTCCCTGCCAGCACACCATCACTGGTTTCAGTGGCCTTGTTTTTGTTTCTTACTGCTGCACATGGTGAGATTGGGATGTAGGAATCCATTGCTCGCTTTAAATATGAAGTAAAGAGAACCCATAATGTGTGCATAAAATCAAATCTATTTTTTTCTAACCATGTTTTACAACTATAAATAAATAAGTCTCCCTTTCAGACCCCCGCTGGTTCCTTTTGAAAGCAATCTATGTTGCTGTGAGCTCTAATTGGGATGTCTGTTGGCAGCATCAACCGAAAGACCACAAGTTGAAAAGGCTGAAGAATAATCTACTCTGCAGCCTGAAAAAAATTGCCTTTCTAGCACAGGTCAGCAGCAGCCTAACATTGGCAGCCTGTGATAAATAAGGAAATTAAATTATTTATAAATAAATAAAGTTTTTCCATGCTAATTCACAATTCAGTCAAAGATTTGTTTTTGAATGTCAACCAACACAGTTGTTCCAGTAGAGGTTAAAGGCTTGTGGGTTGTCCAAACATCCAGCAGCAATGAACGTGGATGGAAACATCCTTTAATTTTAATTTGTCTCTGTCATATACGACATCTGTGATTTTAAAAATAATGTGTTGGTTGTGTTCAGTGGCTACATAGAGAGCCTTTGGCATCTGCCTTCAGATGTAGACCCTCTGGGATAAAGACAAACAACAGCTAGCTGGGAAGCTGGTTTTGGTGGACCTGTGCAGGTCTGAATTACTGGACGTTTGTAGTGTGTAAGGCAGGTTGTGCATTTGGAATCTGGTCAGATGCCATGTCCCTGTGGTACAGCTGCATGTACTAGTCCATAGGAAGATACACAAGGAGACATTTATGTGTCAGGGTGCTTGCTGTGGGCTCAATCCTGTTCATATGAGACCCTGTGAAAATGTTCTCCTTTTTTCAGAGTAATTATAGAAATTATTTGACTTTAAACAAGTCAGACTTTCTGGATTGTTATGTGGGTCACAGATAGTGCCTGTCTCTGGTGGGTTTTTTTGGTGGAGCAATGCAGATGTCAGGGTGGGTGTTGCAGTGCCCTCATCACCAAAAACTGAATTGTTGTGTAAGGGCACTCGGATGATGAATGTTGCTGTTTAAGAGTCTGGACAGATTGTTGAAGAGAAAAGATCTGCCTCAATTTCAGAATCATGTTTCCTGACTCTCTATGTCCCATAGGCTCCTAATTTTAATGTTGCCTTAGTGTATTTTTAATGGGATGTATAATAAAATGCTTCCCTGTACAAGCATAAATTGTGCCAACTTGCTGTGCATTGGATGTATGTACTTCTCAGCTGAATATTCCTGCAGGCTTCTGGACCAGATATACTCTTCGTGTAAACCAGTTAGAAATGGGTACATTCTTGGCTTCAGAATCTGCTTCCAGAGGTGAACAAGTCCTGACTGTTGATTTCAGAGAGAGGAGTTCTGGGACACTTAGACTGGGTTCTTCATTATTTAAAAACATGGAAGTCTACAGTAAGAGGTTGCTTGATACTACATATATTTGAATATCACCAAAAATCTTCGGGAGTGTAAACAGTTCAGCACAGTGACCTGCCAGTGCAGTGACCTGTCTCATTAAAGTAATTACAGAAATGATTTTCAGGGAGTTTTAATCACTCATTAAAGCAGAAGTTCTTGGAAAGGCAGCAAACCAGGAAAATGGAGAACCTGACATGGATTTTTCCTTTAATGAGAGTACCACTCATGTTTCTCAAGGATCTAAAAATAAAAATCAATATGGGTTTTTAGTGGTACTTAATATAAATAGGAATGTGAAGAGTATAAAAATCCTAATAACTAGCTTGTGCAGTAAAATTTGATAGGATACCTAATGAAAGGGGTGAACACAGCAGTGACTGATTCCATTGTCTCTTTTCTCTCAGTCTTTTGATACTGGAGCACAGAGTTCGTATGGGATTATTGTTTTTTTGAAGCAGTTTGTGCTCTTTGAGCTGGGTATGGTCATAAAAAAGGATGATCCGATGATAAAAGCGATAGCCTTGGCCTGGAGATGTAAAAATTTAGTTCTTTGCCTTGCTTTGATTTGTACAGGCATGACCAAGTCACTAAATATTTGTCTCGGTTTCCAACCTGTGGAGTGGAGATAACATTTCACCTTGCCGTGGGAGTTTTATCTAGAAAGCCATGGCCAGACTGCAAGCTGCTCCAGGAATTGCAGGAATTGAGATATGGAAGGCATACGAGCACTGCAAAGTCTTGATTAACATGAAGGAAGTAGGATTCTGCCTTTAGTGTTCCCTGGCTTGTGGCAGACATCAGTTTTTTGGCCCCCAAGTTTAGGCAACCCCATCTGCCACTGGGTGAGTACAGAGCTCAGACAAGATTATCGCAGCTTGAGCTGATGACTCGCAACCTGGTTACAGCTCATGCCAGGGCTAAAAGGGAGGAGCCTTGACTTGCTCTGGTTCAGCTTCACAACAGGGAGAGTGGCAAACTTGGGGTGTTTTGGGCTGCTCTACCTTTGGGCCAGATCGTGACTTGCTCTGTGGCATGATGCTGTTCTGGGGACACAGCGTGTACATTGAATAAATTACTTGGTAGCAGTTGTGGGTACTGCGAGCAGAATGTAGGGTATAGATACGGGAAGAAGGAAAGGAGACGAAATGTAGATATTTGGGGGTTGTGAAATTTGGGAGGTTTGTTTGAAATGCATTGCTGTATGCTTACCTCCAATTGGGAGTAATTTGTTTCTCTATTAAAGAAAACATTTGCAAAGGCTATTCCAATCAGAAAAAAGCTTCATGTGAATGTGTGGCAGGTGGTGTGAAGGGAACATTAGTTTCTTTGGGGATTTGCTGCCTCATTTCTCACACTACTCTTGCCTTCCCTCTCTCCTAACAAGTCCGTACCGACTGACTCAGCCTGTTACATAGGAGTAGCTGCCGGAACACCAAGGAGCAGCTGAGCAGGGGCAGCTGAGGAGAGACTGCCCCCATTCTCTGGGTATTTGCTGTAGGTTATTTAGGTGTTCAGAGGGGTCTTTTAGAGGACTTAGGTAATTTTAGCTGTTAAAAATCCACGTTTGAATGTGTGAATTGGGTGACTGTCCTCCTGGGAACCTTGACCCCAGTGTACATATAAGCCCTTAATGCTCTTGTGGTGACTTCTGATAGGAGTGAAGCATAACTTATTTTTGTGGGTTTACTTTGCTTGCCTCTAATGATGAGTTAACAGTAGGAATTAGCTTTAAGAATTAAACTCCAGGTTGTTGTTTTCTTTTAAATAAATTAATTTCCTTGCTTGGATAAGCTCAATATACTGGGCAGGGCTCTCATTTGGAAAGTGCCTTACAGTATCCCTGCTACTTGAATCATTACCAGTAGAGTTTTCATTGTCAAGTTTACCTTCCTAAATACTTAGTGGCTTCAACTTTTATTCTGTGAAAGGTAGAGAACTTGCATAAAGGGTAAATAGTGAACAGAGGAACCTAGAATGAAAGATTGCTTGCCTGCCTGTCTGCACCTTGTGCCCTTTCAGATGGTGAGTTGGCAAGTGATGCCATTTTTCTGAGTTACTTAAGTATGAATCCATTGCCTGGATACTGAGGCATTGTGCTGATGGTGGAGTTGTGTCTTCTGGGGTTCTGATTGCTTGTGGTTGGCAACCCTGCCAGCAGGCTTCTCCTAATTAGGTGAATAGATCTTAGCGAGTAGCCACTTCTGCTGTGATTTTGGACAAAACATGTGCCTTCTGCATAGTATCTCTTCTTGATACTTGGCTTTTCCACATATCTTCACACTAACAGTCAATGTCACCGTTCCTTTTAACCTCCCTGCCCCATAAGCTTGAGTTCCTTGGGATGTACCTTTTCAGGAAGATCTCATTGTGTTGCATCCGTTTTATTGATGTCTTAGCACAAATTGCATCCTAGGAAATAATATGCAGGTGATGCTGTTTTTGTGAGCTGTATGTTGAAAGCTCTTTTATCTAACCTGTGTTCTTTGGCATTTTCATTGCTAAATCCAAAGCATAAAGTCTTCCATAGTAGGGTAAGAGTGTGAGGGAAAGCAGTGTAACTTCCCTTCTCAAGGTAAAATTTTGTTGTTCACCTGGCAGTGGAGAAGTGGGGGAGTCTTTTTTGGATGTGTAATAATTCTGGCTTAATTGAGAAGAAAACTTTCTGGTGGTATTTTTTATAAACTCTCAACAGTTTCACCTTAAGGCAGCCATGCTGTTGTCTCACATTTCAATAGGGGAAGATTAATTTTCAACACCTACTCAGGGCCATGTTCCTCAGAGCTGGTGTAGGAAGTGTAATTCATATCTCCCAGTGCCAGCTGATCCACCTTCCTTCACTTCTTTTCCCTCCCAAGAGGGATGGTAGCAGGCACCATCATCTCCCAACACTGATTTCTTTCTACCAGTTGCAGCACACAGTCTCGAGTAAGAGGGTGTATACATGCAGTTTTGGTATATACACGCAGTGTAATCTCCAGTAGCCGGAAGCTGAAACCACCTTTGGAATGAAAATAAGGAACCATGTGATTCTTGGTTCTAGTTTATTGTACATAAAGATGATAATTAGCTTAAGGATTGTTCCCGGGTGCATGCTGGAGTGTGTGCTGTGCAGATGGGGTATATTTTTTCCAAGGCTGCTTTCAGGAGTCCAGCTCAGCCACAGCCCCCTGTGAGCTCAGAAGCAGAGCGCACACACTGAGGGCAAGATAGAGCAGAAATCTCTCTCCCTGCTTCACTCTCAGGAATCCCTGGGCAACAGCAGCCTGTGGCTGAGGTTAGCCTTGGAGAATATTCACCCTTTCCCCTGAGCCTGAGTCAGAAGAAGATACACTCCAGTGTGACCAGAAATGAAGGCAGAAGCGTGTGTTGTGCGGTTCACCAGAGCTGCTGTCTTATTAAATACCGTGGAGGCAGCCAGCAGGACCCGCTCCGTGTTTGTCCCCCCTGTGCTGAGCCTTCCCCTGCCAAGGGCCATTGCTGGCTAAAGGTGGCCCTACTGCTGGGGCTGTGACCATGTCACGGATGCAGACAGGGTGCCTGGAGGATACGTTTAGTTAAGCTCTCTTCTCAGTGTGATCTGATTTATGTAGTGCATCCAACTGTCTTTTTTAAAAACAAGTAAATAGTTTTAACTCGTACTACAACTGTCTAAAACTGTTATGACACTTCTCCTGAGCAATTTCAGTGATGCTGGGAGGGAAGAAATTACTCCACCATAGAAGAGACAAGATGGTGTCTGAGTTTGGGTCACTACCACCTCTGCAAGTCATACAGACAGGAGAAAGAGTGACCAATTTGTAATGATTTTGTGCCCCACCTTCACACTGAGGGGCTCCTGGAAGCAGAGACTTTCTTCAGCGTGCCCATGCTGGGATTGGATTTGCACAGCTCGTTGCACGCACAGATTGGCTGCACTCAGAGTTGGTGGTAGTGCCAGTGAGATGGCGATCGCGGCGGGGCCGAGTGGCTCCAGTGCTCTCCTGTCACCGGGATGAGCTGTGCAGCCCACGCAGCCGCCGCGTTAGGCTGCAGCCGCAGCAGCGTAGCATGACTGCAATAATCCAAACTGCTTAAGTATTTTCCTTCTAATTCTCTGTTTCTAGTTCCTCAGAGTCTTTTCCAGGCTGACCTTTCATGGGCTTTGTCTTTTATAAAGCCGTAAAGCTGTTTGCTTGTCACTGATCTCTAAGCAATGTAATGCCTGGCGGAATCAAACCTGCTTTAAAAGTACCATATTTGGGGCAGCGTGTGTCTGGATGTGTGTGTGTGTATGTATTCTA
>VYZQ01062634.1:4758-15048 GCA_013400655.1 Mystacornis crossleyi
ATCATGGCTATTTCCTTTTCCCTTAGCCTCATACAAAAACAAGTGATACACTGACAAAATTACTACTAACCTGACAAGGAGGGCAATAAAGGTTATAATTTTAACAGACCAGGAAGTCTCTCACTAGATAAGAACCTATTTTTAGAATCTGTTATTCTTTTGAAAGCAGAAATAAATCTTAGATTATATGCCTCTTACATACGTTTAAATATCTTCTTTTCATAAAAGAAGCCAGAAGAGAGCACAATAATCATTACCTCTGATCACTTACACAGAGTTCCTACAAGACTTCTAGGAAATATTGAAATGGGAATTAGCATTCCCAGTTACCACCTAATGGAAAATTCGTTTTGAAATACACCATACTGGGGAAAACAATCCACACCCATTCAAAATTTCACCTTTTCCCTGTATAGTGCATGCAATGGAGTCATCAGGATCTGCAACAGAATGTCTTCAGTTTAAATAGCCATGATAACTCTTAGTTTCACCTTAATTATCAACAGATTGGTCTATCTGCTGTTCCTTTTGTGTAATTCTTGATTTCTAAGGACACAGTCATTACTGGCCTCTCATTCTCTAATCACAGATTTCAAGAGGAAAACAAAATATTGGAAAGACACTACCAGATAAGATTCTAACTCTTCTCTTAGGCTGTTCAATAAAACATTCATTGGCAGCTTTTAAATATGCAGATTTACATTCTCCCAACCAGTATTTTTGTTGCATCCTTTCTTCTCTTTTGAAAGGAGACAGAGATGTACCCATGTACGCAATTTTATATTAAAAACCCCTCATCACATCAATGTGCTTGCAATAAAGGCTGGAACAAACTAGATTCATTTTAGGTATAAATAGGTGGCTCTTACAACAAAAGGACCTCAATCAGTCTGTAATACTACCATGTCAAAAACACCAAGTTACCCTTTTCATTACAGCACTTAGATCGTTAAGAGAAGTTCTCAAAACAGGTGATCTCCTTGCTTTCTAGAAGGGGTTAAGTGTATAAGGCTTTCATCCGAATTCTGCTGTGTTTAGCAAAACCCAGAGGTGCAAATTGCTATGCAAACACCAGTGGGACGAAATTGTCATCCGCACAGATAGGAAGTTTTGTCACAGCAAATCCCTGACCATGGCATTACAGCCCTCCAGCTTTCAGTTCTTTTGCCATTCATACCTCTGTCAGTTCTTGCTCATTGACACTGGAGGTGGCGCTGGCTTTCTTCCCTGAAGTCTGTTCACTGTCGGATCCGCCTGCATCCCCCTTAGCATAGCTGTGGACTGTGAACACCCTGGCTGGCCCAGGAAGAGTTCGTTTTGCCAACAGATCAGATGATTCAGAGTCTGAAGAATAGGCAGGTGAGCTGGACTGAACACTGGATGTTGCACTCTGCTTTGAAGCTGGCAACACTGAAGTGGAATTTGAAGCATGTGAAATGGAGAGATCCAGTACAGCTGCTTCTTGTTCTTCCTCCTCAAGCTTCACTGTTTTCAATTCTTCAAATTTGGCTGAGTCCACATGATCTGCAAGAAGAGATATACTGACTTTTTCTGAAGTTTGGGCAGAAAGAACACTTGTGCAACTATTTGCACAAAGCCAAACAGAAAAGCAAACTACTACACCCAAAAAAAGCAACAGTACACCATATAAAGAGTAGATGATTAATTCAAACACCTATAAAGTCAGAGATGGCTTAGTGAGAGAAAGAATAAAAGCATCTGCTCATTGCCTCTCCCATCACAAGAACTAGAGTATATCAAACAAAACCAGCAGACAGTGAGTTCAAAATAAACAAAACAGAGATGATCCTTTATACAGACACCTGTGTAGTTGAAACAGCCCAGCTCTCCTGGCCACATGTTGCTGTGGGTAAGAGGTTACAAACATTCATGGGAGACTTAACAGAAAAAAAATAAAAACCCACAAACCAACAGAAGATTATTAAATATAAGCTGCAAAGGGCTGGAAAACAAAATACAAGAAGGGGCATCACATATGTTTTCCCTGTTCTTGTGTTGTTCCATATGCCCCTTGCTCCTCCCCTAATAGAAGGATAACTCACCCATTATAAGCCACATGATTTTTCTCCAGCCTACTTATTACAAAATTACAAGGAACACACCTGTAAAGCATACCAGACCCACAGTACCACAAGTGTGCATATGTTTCACTAAGCAATTCCTATGAACAGGTCACATCACTCAACAGAGATACAAAGGAACTTAGACTACTGAGGCATCCTATATATTTTTTTGTATGCAGGCAGGCAAAATAAAAAGTGTAAAAATCCAAAACTAGAAATTGGTACTATTTCTCTTATAACAGTAAATTTCTGAGATGCTAGCAACAGCTCTGACAAGCTAGTGTCCGCTTTTTTGGATAGAAAAGCATCCTACCAACTAGCATCACATGAAAGAGTGCTCCAGACAAGCCTGGCACACGGTTACCTGGAAGTTTGAGCCTTTGTTCACCTTGCTGCACAAGTTCACTCGTAGGCCTCTCACTAGGCTCTGCCATGTCCGCTTCATACTGTGTGGAGCTCAGCTCCTCCTTAGGGAAGGCCTCACTCTCACTCAGCTCTTGAGGCACTTCCAGGCAGACCCTGTGCCTTTTTGTTCCAATGCGGTGCTTGGGGATGCTGCAGAAGACAAATCCCTATGTCAGGTTAGTGAGCATGTAAATGTGTTGAATTTCTGTGTGAATGCATAAAGTACAGTCTGGTTTGGATCAGTGTTTTATGAGACAGCATCTGAAAAGCCAAGTAGTTTCCAAATTATTCTGAAATGTTTTCTTTGCCTTTACAGAGGAAAAGTCAGTAATCCTTAGAGAAGACTTCCCAGCATGTTAATCATGTATTAGGCAGCTACGCTCTAGCCAGGCATTCTTTACCTTAAACAAAAAAACCCCCTCCAAACAAAACCCCAAACCAACCAAACCAACAACAAAAAAAAAATCCACCACCAAGGACAGCTTTAGGAACAGTAGCTGGCACTGACTGAAAAAGATTTAACTGCAAAATGTAAGATGATTAGCCCGTTGGCCTTCAGCAATCAGGAACTGAACACCAATGTCACAGTTTGCAGCACTGATTATACCAGAATTTGCTAACAAGTCCCATGATCTCAATATAACCCCTTTTTCTTCTGGCCTGTCAGTGCTGGGTACACACTGCCAATCCAGGCTTTGGGAGTCTGTCCAAGATGAAGAACTGCCTTGAAGCTGGTGTGTTTCCTGCCTACCACAGACTATCTATTAATGTTGACTTAAACAGTAAAAAATATTAAGAGTAAACCCTGCTGCCAGGAAAAGCGATCATTGCTAACTCTGACTGCTGTTCTACCAGAACGGTAAACATTTAATTACAACTGGGTTCAAATTATAATAATCCAATAGAAAAGCAGAGGATTATATAAAGCAGTACCTTTTTGTCTCATCCCCATCCACCTCCTCTTTACACGTCTCTTCTGCTTCCATCTCCTCAGCACACTGCTTCCCATTCTTGACTTTTTGCATGAGATCCCCTTTAAGGAACTCTGCTGCCTCTGGGGTTGGAAGAGCATGGTCAATGACAGTCACGTCTTTCCCGGCTTTCCAAAGCTTGTAACGATCTGGCTGGAACTTCCTCACAAACACATCCATGGAGATCTTCACCATGTCCTTCCGACATGAGCACTGAAGTCACAGAAAATATTAAAGTAAGGCCAAATACTCAACAATTCTACTCTGCATTTCTCTAGCACTGCTTTCAGGAGTTTAAGGAACAAAATCCCACACTCACATGTAATTGAGCCTCAGAACTCTCAAGACTTTCCCAGGAAATCAAAAAGGTATATATTAGGTTACTAAAAATGGCAGAAAAGCCAGCAAAAACCACAAAACAGAAAACCAGATGCTACCACAACAACTAGGAAACTAGGAAACAAAGCTCCCCAGCCTATTTACAGAGTTGCTGGTAGAAGCTGACTCTTTTAAAATGAGCTCATACAGAAACAGGAAGCCAACCCAGAGACTATAATGAATGAATGAGGTTCCCCTCATCCAGACATGGTTACAACTAGTGCTTCAAAGCATTTATTTCAATGTAGCTTCTGAAAACATAACCCTCCTCAGTAAGGCATCTCTACAGGGATATAACACTACTCAGTCTAGAAGTTCAGCCAAGATACTTATTTTGACAAGTCATTTAAGTTACCAAAGTCGTATTCCAGGCTAAACAGTCAAATAATGGTTGAAATACTGGAGAAAAATAGTGACAACCTCTGCCCACCAAGCATGCTCTTTCATCGCTGGAAAGACAACCAGTCCCCTGGTTTTCTTTGAAGCCTCACTTGGGCTGCACAAAGTTACAAAGAAGTTACAAAACATGACAAAATATGTTGCAAGCTATCCATGGTTGACACAAGGGCATGAAGCAGGACTTTGCCTGAATGTTGCTCCTTTGTGAGAAAGCAAACATCACATCTTAAAAACCCTGAAACCACTCCCTTAGAACAAAGCATGGGGGCTTAATGATGGCAACAGACCACTCACCAGCACCGACTGCTTCCCGTACTCAATCCACCGCAGAGTAGCAAAGTTGGTAGATTCAGCACAGTTAAAGCCGTGGTTAAAGCCAGCATGATAGCTGTATGGAAAAGTTATCATGAACTCTCCAGCCTCCTGTGTCACCTAGAAAACAATTGAGACATCACAGTGTTATTCAGAATTTAAGAATGTACTTGGTGAATATGATTAAAAGGAGCTCCTGTACCCCTCTCTGTAGCACACCCAAAAACCCCACTCACAGATGGTGGCTGGGAGCTCCCTGCTCCAGCAGATAGACTTGATACTGACCTTCACTATTTTGTACTTATGTTAAATATCTGTTTACTGAAAAGCCATGCTCAACAGTTTCTTTAACTAAAACACAACACAACTAGTCAGAACTAGTCAAACTAGTACAGAAACGGTTATACATATAAAATACTTTGTAAGCAGCTTTAGGAAGTTCATAAAAATACTTATCTGTATCAGCTACAGGTTTGCCTGAGCATAAGGTCTAGTAAATTCCTATCCACACAGAACTTGGAAATTTATTGCTGTTTTCTTTTGCTGTTGATACTAGAGTACAACTCTCAGTCAGCCTTCCACTGCTGCTCTTCATTTCCCTACTGTAAAGGTTTATGACAACAAAAAACCCTTCAGCTGCCCAGGCAGATGAGAGTATTTCTGAATAAGAACTCAAAGACTAGATCTTTAATATCTCTGTGTGGGAGGGGGATGATCATAGAAAGTAAGGAAGCCTACAAAGTTACTAATGTAATTCAAAATTAACAGGGAACAACTTTTATTTTCTACTGAGGAAGCAGGTTGCAACGAACAAAATTAGCAGGGGCAAGTTTGAAACAAAAAAAGAACAATATCATTTCACTGAATACACATCTAAACAGTGAAGTGAATCTAACACAGGAGGTAATGCTTAGTTTAAAGTTAAAAAATTAAAAAAAAAAAAAAAATCACAGAAAACCAAGCTTTTGTTTTTAGGAGCCCTTGACAGATTTTTCTGTCTCAAACTCTTTCGGGCCCCAGCTGCCAGATAAATGAAAAGTACAATAGGAAGGACTGTCTTATACCCTGACTGCTTTTATTTTCCTCTCTAAGCATCTGCTACTGGCTGCTGTCAGAAACAAGACAAGGCTGCAGGAACCTCCTGATCAAGCTGTTATAACCACGATTACTTTTCTGCACCTTATCAAACGGAATTCCATATTTCTTCAGAATTGATGGAGAGATGAGAGTCATCTTGTGACGGAGAAATGCTTCACAACTTTGGGCACTTCCTGGGAAAAAACCTGTTCAAAATAAAGACAAAGAGAGATATTACCATTGTGCTCAAATTACATTTATTTTTCCGCAGTTCTTATGAAAAATTACTGTCTAGACACTTCTTCCCTACAAGTATGGACTACCTTATTTGAAGTGTGCTAGTTTGCATACTGAAAAAAAATGACAACTCCCCAAGATTTATCTTTTAACAGCTGCCAGTTTAAAAGTACATAAGAAAGACTTCAAATAGAAGGACCCTCCCTTGGCCATAACCTTCCAGTTTTAATAAACAATAGCTAAGGATTTTTCTCATTAAAGTTTAGACAGACCACAAGTTCATTATCTGTAATGCGACATTTCTCTTGTGTGTATCCTATAAGCAAACATTCAGAAGTAATGTAATCTATATTCTAAAAGGCAAATTGTCGGTGCAGCCACGCCAGCCTGTGCTCTCTAAAAGAGCTGAAACCCATTGCAGCTGTCCATCCCATCTTTAGAAAAAGGCAGGACATGAACTGCCTGATTACCTTTTGCAAGTCTCTCCAGCCGCTTCCCGTGCTCTGGAGGGATAGAGTACCTGCAGTTGTAAGAACAAATCTGTTAAGTTCAAGTGACAACAATGAAATCTCAAAGTCTGACTGCAAATCATCATCAGTCATCAAGGTGTGAATTACTTAAAAAAAAAAAAACTATCTCTACACTTGTCTTTTTCAAAGACTGATATAAAGCTAAAAGCTAAAAATCTTCACTGAGGACTTTTCCTCTTCTTTCCCAAGAAAAATCAACACCCAAAAGCTGACTATTTCTTTCAACAACTTTTGCTCAAGCAATCAAGGAAGTAAAAAGTTTGATGTACGTAATTAGCAGACATGTGCAGCAAAACATGAACTGTATCGAGAAAGGGAAGAGCACTTCCTGAACCGTCTCAGTTCCCAGCTGTGCAATCTCAGTATACTGAGTGCAAGGAGGAACACAGGGCAAGAGAGAAAATGGAATCACCTCTTTCAGCTGCTCAGACCAAGATGGGACTAAGTTCGATGCCCCATCCTTAACATGTGCACAATTCATGGAGTGCCCTTTAGGGCTAGGTCTCTCTCGTACACACCTTTTTGTGGGCACCACAAAACTCCTGGTTGGTACGACTACAATAAATCAATCAACCTACTTAGTTTGGTTTCACTCTGCAATACAGCGTTATGTCCTGAATGGCTTCCTTGCTAAATTAATCAAAGATATCAGCAAAGCTCACTTCTTCCAAGTACTACTGTAGAAGAAGCAATGCCAAACAGTTCAACAGACTGCATTATTCTGTTTCATGTTTCCCTGCCACTGAATAGGGTTGTTCATGGGTCACACTGTGCTAGCTATTATTTTTTTCTTCAAAGTTGTATTAAAAGACAGCCAAAAATACTAGTTTCCAACAAGAGTGCCATGGAAACAATTGTTAAAGTTGCTTGAGAAATTAATTTGTGAACAGAAGGGCATGATTCACTCTTAAAATGCAAGCCATGCTACAGAGAAATTCAGGAGCCTTCTCTGCAAAGAATCAAGAAAGTTCAGACACTGGACAAACCACTCAGTGATATCCATATGATAAACAGCTACAATACAAAGTCTGTTAAAAACTGCCTGTTCCCCCAGTGCCTGTGTGACCATACCCCTGTACGGTTATTTTAGAGCCTCAGGAAAAGATAAACAAGTTTGCCAAGTTTTGGCCCTACCACCTCAGAGAGGATCCAAGCTACACTGTAATTCAGATGAACTCTCTACATGAGGACAGCAAACAGACCCTTCTAGAAGGTAGCCAAACAAATTCTACTGAGGACATGTACTACTCTGCAGCTCCTTTGAGATTTCTAGTGTTCTTGGCATCAAGATAGAACTGCAGTGCAAGACTGGAGAAATGGTAGTTATTTCAGTCAACTCTTACCTTCGTGACTTTGAATTCAATATTTTATGATATTGCTTTTCTACATCTAGAAGATTCCTTAGAAAAATCTTACCATGACTTGGGTTCCCCAAAATGCAAGTAATTAATACTGTAGAGATCCATGTCCTCGGTGTGCCAAGCAAAGGAAGTTTTCCACATGCCAAAATACAGGTAAGGAGTATTCACTCCTTCAATGGTTATGCCACTTTCATTCTCTACAATATCCAGGATTGTGTTCAATCTCCCAATATTCCACGCATCTACATGCTGTAAAACAGAAGCCTCATGTCAAACAAGGATTACAAAGAACAAAACCACACAGCTGACAGTTTCCAAAAGCTAACAGACACTTGTGAAACAGCACATCACAGAATTACACAACTCAAGCTGTGAGCTAATTCACCTAAACCCAAAGTTCTGCATGGTGTAGCTTGCATAGTGATTGCTTACTGGCCTTTAAGGAGGGAAAAAAGTTACCAGTCAACATAATGATTACAAAAGAGGAATAATCATGAAGCTACAGACATAACAGAGCAGAGAACAATAGCTGATGTTGACTGAGCTTGAGCTGATGTCTGAACCCTCTTTTACAGAACCATTTTTCATTCCAAATATCTTTTAAAAGAGTAAATCATGGTAATTTAGGAGACAAGCAAGCAGAATGCAAACTGTCTTTTGACTGTTATCATCATACCACCTAAGGGCTACAGAGCTGTCCCACAAAAATACATACACCAGTGGATACCAAAGCTGTGTGTATCCACTGATCAACACTTCCAACTCTCACACGCCTTTCAGGACAAAGCAACGCTTGGGCAATAGTGGTTTTTGCTCTCCTAAACTAAACTACACTGAAGTGCTAGCAAAGGTCCCTTAGAATGCTACCTCTGTCAACCGCCTACTCCAGAAGCTGGAACTATGCTAAGACTATCATTAACCCTGTCCAAAAGGTAAGAGTCAAATGCCACATTAGTATTTATGGAATGCAATATACCAGGATAACTGTTACCTGAAAACCAGAACAGTTGCCTTACCTTGTCATAGAGTGTGCCGTTAACATCAGCCCCGTAGATGGGGGCATTGAACGTAAGGTTCTTCCAGTATTTTCGTTCAAGGTCTTCAAAGTCTGTGTACCGGGGTGTGCAGTACCTGCAAAAGGCCAAGAAAGGTACTAAAGACTTTGCGGTTTGATATTTGACAACTCTAAACCAATGTTTTCCTCGACTGGAAGGATGGAAAGCTACAAGAAAAATACCTAATGCATATTATCAGCCAGAACCCTAAACTGCCAGAAGAGAAGTGAGAGCAGTCATGGCTCTCTGTCTGTGACACTTTGGAACGGAAGTATTAGGAGGAAAATTACTTTCCCCGTTTCTCAGTTTACTTTCATTTTTGCTTTGAGCACTTTTCCGGGGTCAGAACAATTTCACCTTCTAGGTGTGGCTACTTAGAAACAATGCAGTCAAAATCAGAAATGATACAAAGAACAATTTAAGAAACAAAACAGACAAACCCAAACTTTTCTGTCACTGTGAAACTAGCAAACCTTCATAGCCTCACCACTGTCAAACACGCTCTGTTTACCAGCAAAATACCTGCTCTTGATGCCCATTCCCTGTTAACTATATACTGAACTATGTGTAGTACTGGGGGATCAAATTTAGTTCTAACACCTATTTAATGTGTGTCTATATACATAGATTCCACACAATTACATATATAACATAAAACAGTAACTTCCATCAAATTATTCTGTTAAACAGAACTCTAAAATATCTGATCTGTACTGTTTTTGGAAGATAAAACAAGCTTTGATGGACTGACTGCAGCTGGCAATTCCAATGCTATTTCTAAGTAGTTACTGAAAAGGCTGTTTTGCTCCAACTCTTTTTCAAGTGATCTTCATCTCCTTTTTTAAGTCATGAACATTCCTTTCTCCACTACTCAATAAGTATTGCAATGGTCTAGCTACTGGGGACAGACAGACAGGAGCCCACAGCACAAACAGAAAGTTCTGCTGCCATTACATATCATCTTGCTGCACAGGTGACAAAGGTCCCCATGCACACAGCCCACTGTACAAGCAACCTCATCTGGCCAGGGCATGATGCTCACACTGCTGACCCCAGGCCATACCGAGGACCCGGCCCCTGTGGATATCCCATCCTTAGAAGTGTTTAAGGCCTGCTTGGATGGGGCAAAGTTCCCTGCCCCTGACAAGGTGGAGAACCAGATGATCTTTAATGCCCCTTTCAACCCAAACCATTCCATAACTCTGTGTGCCCGGGACCGGCCGTACTTGTCACTGTTGGCGATCCTGCGGAACTCTCGGACCGTCATGGCCTTCTTCTGGATGTTGTACTGCGTGAAGAGCCCGGACTGCCCTGTCACCACCTGCTGGATGGGCGCGGGGATGACGAGCTCGTCGATGTCATCGTAGCACTGCCGCGGCTTCCACTCCTTAGGCGGCACGATCTGCGGGGACATATGGGCCGGGAGCCGCGGCCGCGGCCGGGGACAGCGTCAAACTCGGGAAACTCGGGCCGAGCCCCGG
>VYZQ01062635.1:4384-29032 GCA_013400655.1 Mystacornis crossleyi
TTTTTTTTTTTTAGTGTCTCTACTTCACTGTTAAATAAAATCTATACTATTAACTAGTCTTCTTTGCATCTTAACTTGGGTAGAAGCATCTCTCTCTGATTATCAGATTGTAACATACTGCCTCTCACAGGGTCCTTTAGACAACTCAGCCCACAGCTGGATTAACACATCATGCAATGGGTGAGCGGCTGGCTTGTGGGTTGGGCACAAAGTGAATGGACTAACATCAGGCTGGTGACAGGCCACTAGTGGGGTTCTGCAGGGTTCCATCCTTGGCTCAGTTCTCTTCAACATCTTCATAAACCACTTGGATGCAGGACTCAAAGGGATACTAAGTTTGCAGATGATTCAGTTTACAGGCTCCCCAGGAAAGTGGTCACAGCACCAAAACTGACAGAGTTCAAGAAGCATTTGGACAATGCTCTCAGGCACATGGCATAATTCTTGGGACTGGTCTGTGCAGGGCCAGGAGTTGGACTTTTATCATCCTAGTAGGTCCATTCCAACTTTTAGAATATTCTGTTGATCTGCTAGATTGTGTCCAGAAAAGGGCAATGGAGATGGGGAGAAGTCTGGAGCAGAAGTCTGATGAGGAGCAGCTGAGGGAGCTGGAGGGGTTAAGCCTGGAGAAAAGGAGGTTTGGTGGGGACCTTCTCATTTTCTACAACTCGCAGACAGAAGGTTATAGCAAGGTGCGGGTTGGGCTCTTCTCCCAGTCAACTACCTGCAGTACCAGAGGAAACAGCCTCAGGTTGCAACAAGGGAGGTTTGGATGGATGTTAGAGAAAATTTCATCACTGAAGGGGTTGTCAAGCCCTGGCACAGGCTGCCCAGGACAGTGGTGAAGTCACCATCCCTGGAAGTGTTCCAAAGTTGTGTGCATATAGCACTTGGGGACATGGCTGAGTGGTGAATACAATGATGCTGCATTAACCCTTTTACTTATTTGATCTTAGAGGTCTTTTCCCACCTTAATGATTCTGTAATTCTGTGATCTCTAACTTAATATGCAAATTTCTGTAGTGCCTTCTACAGTTTGTGTCTAGGCCACTAATAAAAACTCTTTAGCAAGAGTAGTCACAGACCAATACTTGAAGAACCTACTAGAAGTTCTACCCTCTTCAGCAAGTGACCTTTCATCTCTTTTACTCCCTTTTCTCAGTAATTTGTGGGGTAACCTCTGTCCTTCTGCCAATTGCATTTACTATCTACTGCAGTATGAAGTGCCTTTTGCCTTTTTGTTACCGATTACTAAGAAAACCAGTTCACAAAAGGTCCTCCACAAAGGAGGACTGGAGTAATTTTGAGATCTTAGCAAGCTGTGTGGAGTATTGATTATATTTTGAGGAACAGACAACAAGGAACCCTTCCTGCTTTACTCCTGTGGCTCACCAGTTCACGTGTTTAAATTACTTTTCCATTCAAAGCTTAATTGCAGATCCTTTTTAAAGACTCTGCTTTAAAATTATAACAAGGAAGACATATTTCGTAGAGATTATCAGTCTTGCTTCTTTTCTTTGTCTTCTTTCTTCAGAACTTGTCTGGCTGGATGGCTTTGCAGAAGAGTGAGTGGGTAGATGGTTCAGGTGCTAGGGACAGAGGAACTCATGAGAAATTGCAGCTGCTCTGCTTTAAGATGGAAACAAATGTGTAATCTGAGCAGATAAAAACAGAATTAAATTTTGAGAAGGGAAAATCAAAATATGTTTACATATTGAAATTTAGCTAATTACTGACCCTATAGAGTGAGTTTTGGTGTAGATGCCATGCAAAGGAAAACCACACAGACTTGGCTATCCAGATTCAGTCAGGCTTGAGGCTATTAGACTGATTGCTTACCTTTAGTTTTACTAAATTAAAGTCAATATACTAACTAAGGGAATTACAATACTGACATCTGTAATTTATGAAAACAAGGTGAAAAAACAACTGGGAATGCCATATGGGAAGCTCCTCCAAATGTATAAATGCAGCCAATTTTTGTTAGAAGAGATCAATAATAAAATTTTGGTTGTTTCATTATAATATATTTGGTAGTAACTGCTGGTCCCTAAAGCTCTAAGTCCTTTAAGTTATGTTTGAGAGCTATAATAGCAAACAGGCTTCAAAAAAGTTTTGCATTACACCCTCCTGTCCCTAAAGTCTGCTGAATGTTAGGGAGATATTTTGCATGACCTCAGAACACCACTTTACCTTCACATCTGAGAGTCGTCATCTGTCCCACATGGCACATCCCACCCTGCTGCAAGTGCAAGCATTGCACGGGACTGCATGGCACACTGATCTGCTACTGATGGTGCAAGAAGAGACATCCCACTGACAAATCTCTAGCTGGGGCTGACAGGTATGGAGGCACTTACAGACAGGATATGCTCCTTTACATTTTGAGCACAGGAGCAGGAGGGAGGTTCTTCCCCTTAGGAGTGAAGATAGCTGCACTGTTCAGAGCAGCAGGTCAATGGATGGGATTTCCCCCACAGCTGAGGTCCTACCTGCAGCACTGGGAATCAAGATGGGGTGAGCTCCAGGTTCTTAGTGTTTCCCTGGAATACAGGTACAGATCTGGTGAGCAAAGCAGGCAAAGCACATAATCTTGTTCTTTATGAAAATTGGCTAGCACCCTCAGCCCAGCAGCTGCTGCTCCCAGATTCCAAGCGCCTTTTGAATTGTAGAAGCCATTCAGACTCACCTGAAGGCTGTATTTGACTTGGTGAATGGATACATTTTGATTGGTCAGATCATAGTGTTTAAGTAGACTTGAATAAAGCGACTCAGTAAAATCTTCTATTTCTGAAAATGTGTTTTGCAGTCGTTAAAACTTTAAGCTCAATTACTAAGCTAAAATCTTAAAACTTAGAGAGTAAGCCAACTTTACCTACATCAGGGATATTGGATAGACCATAGTGACTTATTTTGCATGTTCTAGGTGAAGGAGGGATGACTGTACATTTAGATAGCACTGTTGTAGTTTGTGAATAAATTATGCAGCATCATTTACACAGGCATTTATCAGGTTAGAAAAATATATCTGGCAGGCTTTATTATTATCAGTCAGCTCAGGTTAAACCATGTAGACTTGGACACCCTCTGAACTGTTTCTTTGATATGAAGATATGAGGGCTGCACTTCGTTAGAGAAAATAAACTCATCTACTGCCATTTTTTTGTTTTATCATGTTAGTGTTTTGGCAGAGAATTTATTCTGTTTCCAATATTTCGTTATTTATGTGCTACTAACTAGCTTTGCTACATTCCCTAGAGAAAGCTCTATTAAAACTCTTAATGTGACACCACATATTTTTAGTAGACTAGAAAATAGTTGCAATTTTAATTTAAATTGAAATGACTGTGTAATGGCTGGACAAATCACTCTCCAATCCCTAGAGCTCTTAATTGTAATTCTCCATTGTTTCTATGCATAAATTTTCTTTTTAAGTGCTCATTCTGAGATACTTACTAATTTTTTTGAATGTACTGTATTCATTTAATAGTTTTTTTATGGTTAACAACTTTATGATCAAACTTAAATGTTAAATATAAAAGGTGGAAATGATATGCCTAATCAAGTGTTGGGAAAATGAACGGTGTTTGTATCTTGAGATGACATTAATTTAAGGACCTTCTCTTTGACAAAGGAAAGGGAAGGGAAAAAATATCCTACTGGGAGTAATGGGCAGAATTCATTGTATTTCTGTAGCAGAGGAACAATAATCATAATGAGCAGCTCTTCTTTAGCCCTTCCTACTGCCTCGAGTCATCATCACAAGAAAACAACGCTTTAGCGAACAATTCCCCAAAAAGAAATTGAGTAGTTTGTACTTACATCAACAACATTCTGATTTGTTTTGGGCTGGACAGACCAAGGGGCAGTTCCTACTTCCAGGGAGCTGGCAGCTCTCCCAGTCCAAGACCTTCACAGGAAGTTGTCACAAGGTCTTACTTCATTTTCCAAAACCCATCTAAGATATACACCTGCCAAGCCCTGTCCTTAGCATCAGCTCTTGGGGTATGAGCTGTCATCATTGGTCACAGACCTGGAGATGCAGACTGTGGCCTTTCTCCACTCTCAGCACTAATTTTTTACCTATAGCAAATTATCCTTTCACACAGCCTGCCTCACAGCTTGGTGGCCCTTCTTACCTGTATCACGTTATTTCTTCTCCTGCCTGCCTGTTCCACCAGTTCCTCCTTTATTCCACAACATTAGTACCTTCTCAGTTTGTGACAGCTCTTAAGTCCTTTGCCTCCCACTCAAAGCTTTCCTTTGAAGGATGCTCTTGGCCTTCCTTCCCAAAGTGCTTATTACATCCCATAACTTCTCTGAGTCCTTGGCTGCTTCTCACAGATTTCAGTTTTCTCAGGAAAAAAATGTTTAATGTCCTTTTCTAGGAAAAAAGTCTCCCTTTTATCTGCTGGTAAAAAGACAAAATTCTGTCTTTGACAAACTATTGGTTTCAGCAGCAAGATGAGGTTGAACCTTCAGAATACATCACAGTCCCAAGGAAGAACTATGAGTCATAAGAAACTCTATAAAGAAAAGCAAATACCCCAAAATATCCTACAGGACACAACTTCCATGTCCCACTGCTCATGCCAAGCAGTATTCATAGAATTTTAAATAATATTTGGGTTGGAAGGTGTGGTAATTGACAGCAGGTCAGCAAGCCTGTCTGGCTCTGACATTGATCTTAGCACAATTTGTTTGTATCCATGAGAAACTTAGTGTTAGCAGTGTTAGCAAAAGGAAGAAACCAAAACTGCAGAGCTGCAGCTGGTGTTTTCTAAATGCATAGAATTTTTAGGATGCCTATGCTACCGATAGCTAAGAATAGTGCATTGTAGCTAAATGATAGCCAGTGAATCTACTGTAGTAGTTAAGCAGCCAGTGGATGAATGATAAACATAGCAATGTCTATAAAGTGTCTCTGGAGTTTGAATAAACAGCTTTTTGCCAGAAACTGAGCCTGGTGTATTTTTTGTGTCGCTCCCACCTCAACAGGGACAAGAGGGGATCATTAATGGCCATCTAGTCCAACCCCCTTGCAATGAGCAACAACATATTCAAAAGCTTTATTTTGTGATATATGCCACCATGCTCATAAAACCATGTGTGAACACCTCTCTATCCCATGAGGAGGCAGCTTAATCATACATGTGGGAGAGGAGATGTTCATTGCAGAGGATTTGGACAAAATTACTTTTAATATTGCTTCAGTTCAAACTATTCAGTGATTCTATGATTTTATGAATGCCAATGGAACTGGCAAGCTGAGGTACAGTAGCAGATTTGGGACCTCCAGGGCTAGACCTCTACTTCTCTTGACCTCTACCAGGCCATGCCCTGGAGTGCAGGAGTTGGATGTCCCTGCAAAGGTCTGGCCAGAGAAAGGATTTCCCATATTTGACCTCGGAGGAGGTCACCGTCAGCACCAGACAGTACAGTCATGCTGCTCAGGAAACACCAGGGAAGTTTTAAGGGGTTTCATGAGCCTGAGGAGCAGTATAGGAAGCAAGCACAGAGACTGACACGATTAGGTAAAGGTGGCCCTGCATCAGAAGAAAAAGCAATAAACTTTTTCCCAAGAAGAGAAATTATTCAGATTTACCTTATGAAGTGGTGCTAGCAATAGTGAAAAATCAAATTTTCATTTACAATTTGAAATACCCCATCAGAGTCAGTTTTCCTGAAAACCTATAGCTCTCTGGGAAAGGAGGAAATGGAGGAAAATATTCAGCCTAGTTTCAGGGTTTATTTTCAGGGTTTCAGCTTCACAAGACAGCTGGGAAAATGTAACTGAGTTGCTGGATATGTTGACCTCGAGTGCTAGCAAAGGGAAATTTAGCCAAGATAAAGCAAAGTTCCTAAATGGCGAACAGTAAAGTGGCTTCCTGCTGTTGGTAGCAGCATCTTCGTTTTGGAACATGGAGATCTGCACTCAAATCTTCTAAACTCTCTCAATATCACTATGCAGCAATACTTTACAGCCTCCTCATGCAAATGTTCTGGATAATACAGGTTTTCTTTTAATTAAAAGCTCAGCAGCTAGAAACTCATCCATTTTTAATTAATGGTATAGTAATAGATTTTCGGTGTTGTTTAACTTGTGGGATAAAAGAGAGTTTTAACACTGGGATCTGGGCTGCTTAGAGAAAATCCTGTTCAGTACCTACAGAAAAAAACTGTAAAGCAAAACCAACAGAACACCTGTGATGTGTGAATTCTGAAAGGCCAACTGTAAATCTCTATGTTTCGAGCTGAACCTGCTTATATCATAATCCTTTAGACACAGACAGTGACCGGATCTGAGACTAAGTAGACCTAGACTTCCCTGGACAGTTCAGACAAAGAGGGGAATTTACCAAGGCTTGTGACTCAACAGGAGAGACCATGACTCGATGATACTGTAATTCATTTTAATAGATGAGTTATTATTGTTATGAGTTTTTATTTAGATACTTTTTTGGGTACTTTTATGTAGATATCAGCAATTATTAGATATTGTTTTAGTAATAAATTTAATCATAAATTTAATCATCCCCCAATTAACTGTCTCTGATTTCTGATGCATGGCTGAGAGCCTCCCCTCGGCCGTTCAGCCGCAGCACCACTACACACACATACTCACTTTTATAGAAATAGTCCTATGCCAGGTGATTTTGTTTGTGTGTGGATGGAAAGGAAAGGACAGTGCACTACGAGGGGATGTGACAGGATGCTGGGGATCCCAGCCTACTGCAGCACAGCAGTCAGAGGAACAATCTTGGATGCAGAGCCCTGAAGAGCAGCAGTGAGGCACAGGTCCAGAGTAGGATGCTAGACTCGAGCAGTAATGAGGATATTCCTCTTATGCCCTCCTGGAAGCTCACAGTACAGAGTGGGTGTTGGGGACTTTCTCCTCAGGGGCTGGCAAGTGTTTTGGGAAAGACAGGAGAAGAAGGCAGTTTACAGCACCTGAGAGCAGGCTTGATTTTCTGTTCATGCATGACCCTCTGCTCACCCTCTTGGCAGGCACCAGCTTGCAAGAAAAAGTCTTGTGCTGGGGGGAACCTCTGTGGGGAAAGTACCTGAGGCTAAGGAGAAGCTGCAGAGTGAACTGACCCTGAAGCAGAGCACTGCGAAGGGGCCAGCAGCCCCTCTGGCAGCGACAGTGCTTCAACCCAACCTGATCACAAAGTTGCACATCTCCAAATTGCAAGGGCTTTATGGATGTGTGAATTTTAAGTCTGGAGAAGAGACCTGCAAATGCAACTTAAGGTGCAGAGTGGGTGATTTCTGTACCCCAAAGCCTGGAATCCTTGGTTCATAAAGCTGTGAATCCACAGCCACGTGGCCATGCTGATGGCATGGGCTGCAACCAGCTGAGCTTCCATGAGGCTTTGGGAACAGGGCTGAGGCTCGTGGATGCCCCATCCCTGGAAGTATTCAAGACCAGCTTGCATGGAGCTAGGGGCAAACTGATATAATAGAAGCTGTTCCTGGTCATGACAGGAGTGTTGGAACAAAATGGTCTTTAATGTCCCTTTCAATCCAAACCATTCTGTGATTCTTTCATTAACCTTGGCTTACCCTGGTCCTTGAAGAATGGTGAGCATTATCTGCGTGCTCATCACTGGGCCTTCAGTGGGATGGGAAGTGACCAAGCAACATGGCAAGCTGTGGTAAAGGCCTGTGCAGGTTGCTACACTCCTCTGGTGCATGGCACTCATTCCTTGGCAGGGGTTTTCCCTGTGACCTCTTAGGGACCAAGCCTATCCTGGCCAGGTAAGGAGCTGCTCTATACACCTGATCTTGGTTTGCTGATCTCCTTTCCCCATGAGAAATGTCATGGGATGACATCCCTTCCTGTTCTTCAGGTTTTTCTTCCTTTTGGCGCTGTTTCCTTGAGGAAGTGGTTTGCAGCAACAGGTGCTGTAATTTCCTCCAGAACTGGACAGAACCAATCAATTAACTAATTTGAATATCGACAGCTCTATTGAACCACTTAGAGAAGGGGTACGCCCCGTGAATTCAGATTTAAAGGGGGAGTAGGAGGGAATCGCTTTCTTGCTCTTCCGGCAAGGGCAGAGGTAACAGAGGGCCCGCTCAGCCCCCTGGTGGGGGGGGGCTGGGCCGGCCCGGCGGGGCCCGGCTGGGCCCTGCCACTGCGAGCCCAGGGGCAGGCCTGGTGGGAGGCCAGGCCGGGCCATGGTCCAGCTCCACCACGGAGCCATGGCCTTCACCTTCCTCCCCTCGGCCCCAGGGGTGGGGGTTGGACCTACAGCCCCCGACCCTGTGCGGGCCTGGGCCTCTCCCGGCAGGCTGGGCTGGGTCCGGCTGCTAGGCCCAGGGGTGGGGGGGGCACAGCCCCAAGGTGCCACTTGGTAGGCTGTGCTGAGATGTTCCCCCCTCGCCTCACTTCAAACCCAGCTGCGGCTGCAAACAGCTGCACAGTCAAGGCTGCCGCTTCACGAGAGATAACATCCAGTTTTCAAGGTCCCGCACAGGAGGACTGGCCCCTTCAGTGCTGTAAGTTTTTTTCTCTGAGATATGAAACCTGCAATCCTTTCCCAGGAAAGGCAAAGACACAGAAGAAAGGGCTGAAGCCTAGACAGAGGAGAGAGAGGAGATGCTAGAAGCTGAAAACTCTTTTGTAAACCTATGGTGATGGATTCAGATATTAAAAACTCCCTTTTAATTTCATTATAAGGTTTTTTTGTGGGGGAAGATCTTTCCAGCTGAGATGAAGATTATTTTGGGTTTGTTTTTCTCTTCTTCTTTTTTCCTGGACTGTTTCAAACCAAGGTGTAGGCCTGGGGCGAGTGCTCACCTTGGTCCCACTCAGATGAGAGGAGCTACCTACAGAAGGACTTTAAATTTTCTTTCCACAGGTTTTCTCTCTATAGCGAGGGGGGTTTATCCTGGAGATAGATGAAGAGAACTTTTGTTTTTTCTGGAAGTGCTTGCCCTTAAAATTATACCCCTTGCAGCTAAAGGTGAATCCTCGAACACAGTGAGGAAAGCTGTGATCAAGGAAAGGGACCCTCACATGTCAACAGAAAACCACCCCAGACGGCGGTTTTGCTGTGACGTGGATGCCATGAGAAGATTGTTCTTGTGGAAAAGTTCCATTGCTGAGGAAAAGAGACTTCTCTCACTCAATGGACTGACATATGATTAGGGGGGCAAACTGGCTGAATTGATTTTAAGTTTGTGTCTTTATATTATAGGTGGATATGGAGGAGGTGCTGGAGAAAAAGGGGGTTAATTTCCTTTAATTCGTTTTTATTCCATTTTACTTTTAGTTGTAGTAATAAACTTCATTATATTCTTAAAGTTTGGTGCCTGCTTTGTATTCCTCCCTGTTCTTATCTCACAGAAAGGGGAAAATGCGAATCAAACCACTACAGAAATCACTCAAGAGTCACCAAATTCATTCTCCTTGACTTTGTTTTCAGCTTCAGGGCAGATGTTTTGTTCAACCTGAAGCAAAATGCATATCTTGAGTTCCAGTGATCTCCCTTAGAAAGAAGCTTGTACCGTAGAGGAGGAGAAAGGTCATTTCAATGCAACTACAGGGGGTGATTTTAAAAAGGAAGTAAAAACAACATAAAATTTAAAGGAAGCTCACTCTGCAGCAGAGAGCCTTGTGACCTGTGTTGGCTCCGGAGATGGTTTTGATGATGGTGTAGTGGGCAGCAGTTCCCCCTCTTAGAGGTCCTGCTGTGACATAGGGGACCAACATATCACAGTGTTAGAATCTAGTCAGGGTAAAAAAACTGGGATGGTGTCTCAGTCACCCAGATTGTTTTCAAGTTGTGTGTTACTCTGTGTGTGGCTTTTTTCAATATGCTTTGGCTTTGCAATTTTCCTGTGATTTTTTTTGCAACTACTTTATAAACTCAAGGACTGCTGTGGTAATTCGGCCCCCTTTTCATTTTTCTGAGTTGGAAATCTTGGTAAAAATTAGGTGGCTGACACCGTTGAAATGTAAACCATTATTTAGTGGGAGAATATGTGATTAAAACCTTAGTAAAGTAATGGCTATCTTACTATACTCTTCCATGGACATTCCATACGGGATGATCCCATCACAATCAGATGGACTGAATGGACCTGTATGGCTGCTCCATATGGCTGCTGTTTTCCTTTTCTTGAGAGAAGTTAATCTACTCTTCATGTATATGGTTTCACTTAGCAATGGTCATAGAGAAAAAGCTAATTTCTTCTTAAAAAGACAAACCCAAGAACTTTGACAACACATGTGCACACACACACTCACCTCCTCCACCAAGATGTAACAAGAATGGCCATTGAGTTTTTGATGTATCAAACAGATTTGATTAAACTTGATATCAAGGATTGGGTAAAGTAAATTCATTAAATCAATTAAGTAGGGCTCAGGTGGTCATGGGCAGGTCACAATGGACTCTGGGTTGCTGCTGGCATGGCAAGCTTTATTAAAACGATGAAGTTACAAAAGGAGAAGATCCTACTTACTATGCACAGAACAGAAAGAAAAAAAAAAGGTTAATCAAAAAATCATAATCATATAAATGAGCAGAAGCTCATCCTGAAAAGCAATTACTTTTTATTTGTCCTATCAAATGTAAACAAAATTTTAAAAAAACCCTGGCAAATACATACTCTTTAGTGATTTTCATGTATTAAAACATTTTATGTTAATTTAATCACAGAAAGGATCTTTAAGGATATGCCTCATAAATAATTAGCAGAACTCCATTTAACAGCAGCATGCCAAACCTGTCCGCATGGATTCCAAGCAGCGTGTTCTATTTTCTGCAGCCAGAGATTTGAATATCACTTCGGATGCAACTCCTCCAGTCTCAGCATTGAGCCCTCTGCTGAAGGGATTCAGCCAGGCTGTCGTCACACTTGAAGTTATGAGGGATTTGCATTTTCCCTAAAGTTTTGAACATTAAACAAGGGAAAACTAGCCTCTTTGCATGCTCTTATCTGCTCCTGACCAGTTGGCTTACACTGCCTCAAAGGCATGAGATGTTGTTGCTGTTTTTGTCCGTGCAAATAGTTTGCAATGGTCTTTTGGTTCTAGGAGGTGTATGCAGGTCAGAGAGGATTTGAGCTCCAGTCTATTGATAGGGACCCCAAGTAAAGTCTCTTTGGGATAGCCCACCTCTCTGGACATGTCAGTTGTGGGGAAAGACAAAGACCTGGAACCCTTCTGGGTGTCTTAGGATAGAAAACTGCTCCTTCCCATTGCAGCTATTGTTTGGCACCAGTGGAGGACAGGGAACATACACATGTATTGGGGTGACTTTATGATGCTATATCCCCTATTGCCTGCTCTATGCCCAGACATGAATCCTGTGCATTTCTGTGTCTTTAAGCTGGGTCGGAGAAAAAGGGGGGAAAAAAAAAGCCAAGTGGTTTTGTGTTCAAGGACACATACACTCCCCTGCGTTCCTGTGGCGGAGCGGAGGAAGCACCTTCCTGCTTTTAGCCAGCTCTCGGCTCCTTTTCCGAGGTGAGAGATGGAGAGTTAAAACTCTTTGCTTTTTAGCTAGCTTCTGGTTTGTTAGCTAAAGCACAGAGTTTCCTGGGACTTTGGCTTCTTCTTCTTTTCTTCTGGACTGTTCAGAAACACCAGGACAACACCGGGAGGCTCTACACAGCGGCTGGAAGGGGCCCATGCTGAACCCCAGCCCCACAGAGAGCAAAGCCAAACCCACAGAAAGGACTCTGAAATCTTCCCAGGTCTTCTCCATAGCAAGAGGCTTTATTATTTAACATTATTCTTTTTCCGTGCCTGCGTGCACTTTGCTTGTTAAATAAATTGGGTTTTTTTCACTTTCCTCCAAGGAATTTCTTTTTCCCCTGAACCTGGTGGGGCAGGGGCTGCTGAAGCCTGTCTTCTATCAGTGGACATTCATTTCGGATGTTCCTCCAAATTTGTCCCAAACCAAGACAATGTGGACCATATATCACAGTAAGCTCAGCAGGAGACTGCACTGAAGTGCTGACTGTACACTGTCCAGACACGTTCAGTGTGTGTTTTCGTGAACATGCAAATTGACACTTCTCGTTCCATCCTCATAGTGTCACACCTCAGGTAAGACCATCTCTGTTTAGCTGACTACTACAAATGCAACTCTACTTATTACCTCCTTCTCTTGAGAGTTTTTTTACTCTGACTAGATTCTAACATGCCAGAGAAGGTTTGAGGTTTCATAAAGTTCAAAAAAGTGAAAAGCCAAGTGCTGCCCATGGGGAGGAATGACCCCAGAAACCCAGCTGGAAAGCAGATGACAGAAATAACTTTGAGGATCCTGGTGAACACAAAGTTGACCATGAATCAGCAAAGAAGGCAATGGCATCCTGGGCAGAGTATCTCCATGAGGCTGAGGGAGGCAAGCCTTCCTTTATTCTCAGTGCTGGTGAGACACATCTGGAGTATTGGGTACAGTACTGGCCTTCCCACAACCACAAAGGTGATGAAAGGATTGGAGCATCTCTCCTATGAGGACACGCTGAGAGAGTTGGGACTATTCAGCTTGGAGAAGTTCAGGCTCAGGAGGATCTTACCCATGTGTATAAATAAATGATGGAAGGAATGATGATGAGGAAGCCAGGCTTTCTTCAGTGGTGCCCAGTGACAGGACCAGAGACCATGGGCACTCATGTAAGCACAAGAGATTCCTCCTGAATATCATGAAACCTTTCTTCACTGTGAAGGTGTCTGAGCAGCATCCCAGGGAGGTTGTGGAGCCTCCATCTTTGGAGATGTCTAAAACCCAACTAGCCGCAGTCCTGGTGGCCCTGCTTGAGCAGGTATTTGGAGTGGATGATATCCAAGGTCCCTTCCAACCCCTAGCATTCTGAGATCCTGTCCTAAATTTTTATGCAAAGATCAGTTTACAGAAACTTCTGCTTTTTTCTACCAGAGAAGTAAGCATGAGGAATTTCTAATGCAATGGAAAAACCTTGACGCAGATGTAGGTAGCTGAGTCTGCTGACAGAAAGTATACGTGGACAATACTTGGTAGCCCTACGAAACCAGTGTTTTTCCCCCTCTCAAAGCAAAGTATTACGAAGTATCATGAAAAACATGAAAATCTGGGACAGGACCCATGCTGCTCCATGTCTGATGTTCCTGGGCACGCAGACATTTATGTTGAAAAAATGAGACTGCTGACCCGTGTTTTGTATTGTTATTCTGGCCCTTATTTGGAGACTGTTCTAACATTTTCAGGGAGGTCTAGGTATAAAATGGTTTCTATCCTCTGGCTGAGCTTGTCAAAGCAAGAATGCCTATTTCTTCCCAGTGCTGTGAATGCACTCATTTTTCTGTCCTCATTCTGCTGCTAAATGGAGGCTTGTTTTCTGTTTCAGTTAGATATATTGGCACTGAACAGTGAATGTGTCCTTGCCATGGCGTTCTTTTCACTAAAAATATTCTGTAAGTTCCCAGAGAATAAATTAATATTGTGCTCTGACACAGATAACTATGCATCAGGAGGTGTGCACTTTAGTTACTACCATTATCACAGGCAGCTGCTGAAATCTTTCAGAAGCAAACCAAAAAGCCCTTACAAAAGAGGCTTCAGTTCAGAATGGCACCCTATGCTGGCAAAGGAGATATCAAGTCTGCATTCATGTGTGGCTGTAGACATATATAAGGAATTCTGTACTTGTAACCCAGTCAGCAATCCCCACGAAAATAAAACAGTAGATTTAAGACCAATTAAGCTAGATTTGGAAGACTGCAATCTTCTAAGCTTGTGGTACCTGCAGAAATGAGGAGCTGGTCAATCATAGTCAAAAGGTTAAGCCTTGTGTCTGAATACCTGACAATACCAACATGAATTTTTTTAGACAGAGATTAAATGAATTTGGTTGTAATGGAATAGAAAGAGGAAAAAAAAAAAAGGAAAAAAAAAAAGGGCACACCTAACAAGCCTGAACTGCACAGTCTTATGGATAGAGATGTCCTTGGCTTTTAAAACTGTTCTAGAAGAGGGATATAATTATCTGGTAAAAGCTATTGGTTATCATTTTCTATTAGTTCTATAGGACACTTCCATTATGGAAGGTCACTTTTCTCCAGCTACAATATCGCATTTTGTACAACAGTGTACTCATAGGATGTGACATTTGCTGTTCTGCAAAATAAATTACAATTCTTGTCCTGTGGAAGCAACTAAAAATAGGCAAGCGAGAGCAGACAGTTACCTTGCAGCATATGCCATCTCTAAATGCAGGCAAAGACCCCGACATTACAGGGTGAGAGTCTGAGCACTCGTGCACAGCCAGTACCATCTGACTTGCTGATGCATGTTTTTATCTCGTGAGGGGGCCATGGCTCCATGGTTATTAAATACCAGTTTCCAAGCACTGTAGCAGCATTGTCCTGTTTTATAGCAGTAGTAACACGAGGCAAAATAATCTGAGTTTATTTTGATGAAATGTGGAATTTGGTTGGCTGATTGCTTACATGAAGAAGTAGTTTTTTGAAATGGCCATGATAACTCAGGAGTGGTATGTCTATGCTGTGGGCATCTTGAAGGCAAATGTGTGGTGTGACTTGGCTCCATCTCATGCCTGACTTCTATGTGTTGTTGCCTGGATTCAGTGCTCAGCTCCACACCACAGTCCCACTTTGCAGAACTGAGGACTTGTCAGGAGTTTTCAACTTTCTAATCCTTATCTCCAGGAAAAGCACTACAAATATTTGTCCATAGTGAGCAGGTAGTTGAAGGACTTTCCCTAACACCTATTCATGTGCCCTTGCCTAGAAAGAGTAGAAGTAAACTAGTAAAAAGAATAAATGTCATCTTGTTTGCAAGCCTAAATGGAATATTTTCTAGGAAGTGCTTGCAGATATCTCATTATCTTTGAGGAGGCAGTTTCTAACCTTCAGTCTTCTTTCTGTATCATGTCTGTGTCTCCCACCCCTGCCATGTTTGAGCCTGGATATCTTTGAAGCTGTGCTGCTGGGGCCATGCCTTTTGTGAGGCCTTGCACAACATCACTGTGCTGCACACAGTAGACACTAATTTCTGACTTATTACAGATGAATAAAAACTTGCATTAATAGTTAAAAGTAGAGTATTAAGCCTGTTCTTGACTCAGCCATGATTGATGGCTTCTATTACACGCCATTAGATATTTTATTCTTGTTAAATGAAGAGCAGCCAACTTTGTCAAGTATTTTTAGTTCCCCCTGGTCTTATTGGCTCCATCTATTTTCAGGGATGTTCTGTAAATGGCCACATATGGCTTTGTGTCTGTAGGAGTGATGACCGTACAGCTGGCTTTCATTGCCCACCAATTTACCAGAGCCCCCTTTATTGTGAGCCTGACAGCACCAGGGAGCTTTGTAGAACTAACAAAATATATCTATTTTCTAATTGTCTATTTATCACCTTCCATGGATTGGTGGGCCTCTCATCTGAAAGCAAAGGGGGGACAGCCTTGAACAATGATCCTTGTCAGGGCAGTTGCTCACTTTAAATTAGGGTCTCATTGCTAAATAACTAATTTAGTCCTGCTATCAGACTGAAAAAGTGTGTATTCAGTGCAAAGTGCCAACTGGGGAATTGATTATGTCTCCTCTTACTGTGCATGATAAAAGTGCCAGGCCGGCAGGCGGTAGGTAGCTCCCCAGAGGCCGACAACTTCCCAGCATGGAGGGTCCATGCCAGACAACCAGGAAGGGGCTCCACGAGGTGGCCAGGCTCTGGGAGTCTTAGCATGAACCTCAGGTGCTTGGGATCCCCACTTCATATATTAGAATGAGACGGAGTCACTGCTACTGTCTTTGATGTGGAGTTGGATCGTGAGGGAGACAGGGAACAGAGGTGTCTTGGGAACCAGAACAGAGAGAGGCTGTGGGGGCTGGCGGCTGCATGTGTTGGTCCCAGATTTTGTCCCCTTGAAGCAATTTGCCCAACCTCCCTGTCCACTGCAAGACCTTTTCCCACCAACATCCCAGGAGAACAACTGCAGCAACCTGCACTAACCTCAGTCTCTCCAGTGTGCCCAGGCTGCCCTTCTCCATCAGGTTCACTCCTATCACAGTAGCGTGGCTGGACCAGGATTTGTCACTACAGATGAATAAAGCACACAATCTGAGCACCAATGAACCTTTTTCCCACCTGTAGGACAGGTCTGGGCTTGCTCCAGAGCATGCCAGGGGATACTGGGGTGCCCCTCCAAGAGCTGCTTGCTGAGTGACTGAGTGAAAGGGTGTGTGAACAGCAAAGGGGTTAGGATCTGTGCCTGATAAATTTTGTATCAAGGGATGAAATACTTGCGGTTCTTCATTTTCGATACAAACCTCAGAAACTGATTCTCTTGAACTGTGACCTGAGCCACCTGTCTTGTCCTGTCCTCTCCTGTTCTGTCCTCTCCTGTCTCTCCTCTCCTCGCCTCTTTTCTCCTTTGGTCCAGCACAGGCTTATCAACTTCAGGGTGGAATAAGCCTTCACTATAATAGCCGAGTGCAGAAATTTTTCATTTTGTTCTGCCTTTGCATTACCTGGACGCTTGGTTCCCCAGGAGAGGAACCCTCAGCTGCAAGCAGGCCAGCACAAGCATGCACAGATGTATTTAGGACACATCTTCCCCTTTCTCAGTATGTCATAGCCTGGTGCTGGCCTATGGTCCAAACGCCAGAGAAGCAATAGGCACAGGCAGGGTCTCCCTCACTCCAGGTTTCAGGTTCACTTGATAGTACACAGGTTTTCTTTTGATATTGGAATGAGTCGCTCCAGGGAGGGAAACGAGATGAAAGACCTTTCCCTTCCTGGTCCCATGAGTTACTGGGGTTGGACTGCAAGGCAGCTCACATCTGTGCATCCTCTCTGTGGTTGCCTTGTGCTGCATGACCCCCAGCACATCTCCCAACAGTAGCTACAAAAACTGAGCACAGCCATCAACAGCAAACATCAGCATTGTCCCCTCAGCTGGCTCGGACTGGCCAAGCATGAAGGAGCATTTCTCTTCTCCTCCAAAGCTTCAGCCACTCAGGGCACCCTGCGCTCAGCTGTGGCATTTACCATTCACGTCCTGATTTTGGTCACTGCAGGCTCTTCCATTAACATTCCAGAGATTTCTTTTGGTTTTAAGGAAGCTGGAACTTTTTCAAAAATTAGTGTCCATTTTCAGCAAAACCAGCAACTGAACACAATGACAAGCATCTTCCAGTGGACCTGTATACAGCAGCACCAAAAGATAGAATCATAGATTCATAGACTTTTTTGGGTGGGAAGGGACCCTAAAACTGATTTAGTTCCAAACCCCTGCCATGGACAGGGACATCTTCCATTAGACCAGATTGCTCCAAACCCTGTCTGACCTGGCCTTGAACACTTTCAGGGATGAAGCATTCACAACTTCTCTAGGAAATCTGTTCCAGTGCCTCACCACCCTCACAATCAAGAATTTTCCTAATAGAAGTTGACCCTCTTTTAATTTAAAACCATTACCCCTTTTCCTATTGCAATAGGCCCTTGTTAAAAGGATGAAAATTTCTCTCCCCCTCCCCTAAATCCTGGGTTTGAAAATAAATTTGGCAAAACTACCTGCTATGAAAGGCTCTCCTCCTTTCAAGATCCACACTATGCAAGGTCAGAAAAGCAGAATCAGAGTATATTTTCCCTTTAAAACAGGTCTCAGTCTTAATCTGGTGGAGTCTCAGCACTGCGGTGGGACAGCAAGGCACCATGTCTTCAACACTGATGACAGGTGCATGGACATCAGGCATGGAGCAGCTGTGGTACTGTGAACCTGCAGCTAGGGGGAAAGTAGCAGGGAAGACTTACGATGCTGCTGCCAGTGGCAGACACTTTCATCACTCACCGCAACACGCCACAGGAGATGTGGTCTGGGCAACGTGTGACAACAATGGCAAAGTTGTTGGCACTCCATCAGCCACCCATCATGGCTGTGCTCAGGCCACAGCACACAGGCTGTGTGTGATGCTCCTGGGAAGAAGAGGACATCGCCGCTTTTCAGAATGAGCTCCCATAGTAATAAGCCACCACATGCTGCCATGGAGACCGTCTTCTGCTCAGATTGCTATTAAGTGGCTAATGAGTGCTCATTTTTAGAGTTTCAAGAATGTTTCAATCCAAAGCTTTTACATACTTAGTAATTAAAACCTATAACCAGACATATGAGTAAGAAATTCGTTACTGTGAGGATGGTCAGGCACTGGCAGTGCAAACTCATACAATGTCTAGAGGGTCACTAGACATAGATAGCTGTATGCTAGCAACCACTTTTAAGGACACTAATTCCTCCCACATATATAAGCACAGAGATAGTAATAACTTTAAGGGACTATTGCCCTAGGCTGGACTTAAGCAAGTGTCCAATCTTGTACAAAATCCAAGGCTTTGTCCTATTACTGCTCCCTAAGCCATTCTGCACCACATTCCTACGAATGATTAAATATAGAGTCAACATCAAGTATATCTGGTGAACCTCAACTCCAGGTGCACATTTTTCCTCTGTCACCAAGCTGTGAGGGCTTAATGGATCTGAGGTGCATAAGGCTATTTTGATCCCAAAAGAGAGCTTGAACCATGCAAAGACCTCAGTATTGGTGCAGATATTGCTGCCACCAGGTTGCCCTTCCCAACTGCCAAACTTCTACTGGAATGTAACAAAAGATGTGAATTTGTTTTGCTTTTTTACCAAAATTCACAGGAGATCTGGGAGTGGAATACTAACTGGATTGATCTTCTGCCAAGTAATAGGAGTAGTATATGGAACCATAGAATAGCCTGGGTTATAAGTGACCTTTAAATGTCACTTACTCCAACCCCCCCTGCCATGTTTAGGTGCCACAGCAAAAACATTAGCATGTCACAACAAATATTTCCAAGAGATAATTGCCTTCAAAGAGTTATCAAAACACGACAGTACAGCTACAACTAGCTCTGCAGCCATGCAGTAAGTTGACTTTGTAGTTGCTTTAAGTCTTCTTAGAAAGACAATTACAGCAAAATCAGAACACTGCAACTGATCAGCTGAATGGTGTCTTCTAAATATTGTGATCAGTTTGCACATATCATCATTTCAATAGCCACTGCTGCTCACCAGCTGAAGTTGTTGCGCTTACACTTAGGGAGACACAGTCTCACCAAGACATCATCATGGCCAAAGTACTGTGGCCTTTGAGGATCATGCTGTTTTCCACACCTCAGAAGATGGAAATCATGTCTGGGCATAGACCGGTGATGGGGATATAACAGCATACAGTCACCCCGTGACATTACTCAATTTTTAACGTGTTTTACATTGAATATAAGGTACATGGGGAAAACAGGAAGTACCCAAATTGTGGCCAGTTTATTCATGTCTCAGTCAAGATTTTGAATTAAAGCATGATCTCTTCCACATATATGTTTTCCCCTTATGCCAATAAGTGAAAACATGGCACATGGGAATTAATGGAAGAATACAACTTTTCCCCGCTTGAAATTTACCTTAGAGAGGATATGTATGGATGTGTAGAAATTATAAAACAGCTGTGAATATGTGTTAATTTTAAGGTTGAAATAACATGAGTGGTGTGAGCATGTCCTCTTGGTGGTCACAGTTGTCAGCAACAAGGCAGCTAATGGGTCCAAGAAGCAAAGGATCCTGAATTTTAAATTTAGGCTAAGCTAGGCAGAGTGTGCACAGAGGCCTTGTGCCGGAGCTGCAGGAGCTGAGTTTGTTACGCTGAACTGGTGAAAACTTGAAATAGAAGAGTAATAGTCAGTACTGGGTTTTTGCATTTCTACTCTAAGTATCTGAAGTAATTGAAGAGGAAGATTGCAAAGTGGTAAGCAGACAACATGCCCTATATTTATTTTTCTCTCCTGCCTCCTGCCGTTCTCCTGGCAGCAGCAGTCCAAAGCAAGGCGGCTGGGCTGTGGTTACTCCAGGTGTCCTCCTCCCACTTCAAAGCGGTTAATGGCAATGCCGCCTCCTGAAAAGGCAGCTGCGGAATTCCTCTCAAGCAGCCCCAAGCATGGCCACCGCAGTTTTTTCCAAGGCATGCGGGAAAAACAAACAAACAAACAAACAAACAAACAAACAAACAAACAAACAAACAAACAAACCCCACCTTTGACTGAGCATCGAATGAACCGCTAGCGAAACAAACAGGAGGCATGAGAGAGCCAGAGCCTGAGTGGGCAGCTTTCTGAAAACGCCACGCCAAAGCCAACTTCCCCCGCCAAGATTGCGGACTCCGGCTCTTAAAGATACAGTAATAATTTTAGGGCATCAGATTATTTTTGGGATACATTATCATTATGATTCACTCCAAGACAGTACTACAAACTGCAAGGTCTCTGGGTGAGAGCACACACAGCAACAGCTTCCAGACATTAACCCAACTCTTCAGACAGGGTTGTGTGTTAGGGCAACTTTTATTGGGGTGGCTTGGTGTGGGAAAGAAATAGAAGGGCTTTTGCTAAGGGAAGAACAGATCTCTGTAGCTGCCAAGACTGCTTGTCCATAATTTTAAATTATTCTGTACTTACATAATCTAATCTGGCTAATCAGATTCATTCATTCAACACATTTCATTCCTTCTGAGTTTTTTTAAAAGTATCATGAATGTTCTGGACATTTGAACAGCCTGAATGTTTCTGGTGCCTTGTTCTCCCAAGCCTAACACAGATTCAGAATTTGCCCCTCATGGGCAGCCCAATGAAAAGAGAACCTGAAATCTCACAGTAATATTTTGCTTCAAGTAAGCCTGCAACTCTGCATTCATTAGCTTTTTTATCTTAAACAACAAAGAATATTGGGGTTTATGGTCCTTTCATTGTGATGGCCGAGGCAAAAGGCACTGCAGCTTTACAGCCTGGAAGATTTAAATTTGTTTTTCTGCATTAAGGTCTTCTCAGGCCACCTCCCCTCAGCTCTCCAAAGGCAAATCCAAGAAAAGAATTGAAATCGTGATTTATTTATATGTCTTTTATAGATACTATAGATCCCACAACTGCTGTCTTCTGATTTATTCAGACAATGTCCTTTGCAAGATGACTCTCAGTGTACGTAGGCGTACTGAAGCAGAATCCCATCCTGGAAGCAGAGAACTTTGCCATGGCTAAATTCCAAAGCTGTGGAGTAGGCAGTTTCCCCAACAGGTGCCCATCACTGGGTTTCTGCAGCCTGGAGAGCCAGCTGACAGCACCCGCAGGTGAGGAACAGAAGTAGCAGCATAGGGCTGATGACCTCGAGTCCAGGGACAACCGTTGCCCATGTGCTTAATCCCTTCAACAAAGGCATCACAGGTGTTTTCAGCAGTAGAGCAAGGGTACAGTGATACACTGTCGTGTCTCCTTTCCTCAGGCTCATCCCTTAAAGTCTCAGATGAGCACCTTCCATTCCATTTGCTGGCAGGGATGCCTTTCTTCCCAAAGCAGGGGCTGTTTTTTCACTTGAATATATAATAGCCACCTCCACCTGGGTGACAGGCACCTCCCATGACTCTCTGGGAAAACATAACAACAGCAGAACTGCAATTTTAATAGACTCCAAGTAGTTTTCACAGAGCAAAGTCTTAAAAACTCCCCAAGGAGAGATCATCAAGCAGAATGGTCCCACGTGCTGAGTTTATTAGCAGGCAGGATGGGGAGGTTGATGAGCCCGAGCAGCTGAGCAGACAAGCTGTCAGACAGGACTCCTAATCCAATCAGTTACCTGTCGGAGGGGACTGGTCTGTGGTTTCTGACTGCAGCAACTCTGGGGAGCACTGTGTTGTGGCCCCCCACACTGGTGGCCCACTCCACTAGGAGTCAGGGATCCTGGGCATTCCCACCCTGTGGAGAAAGCACAGTTAAAATCACACTTGGAGCATTCCTCCTGTGTGAAAGACACCACTGGGGTGTACAGGTTGGAGCATGCTCAGGTTCCCTGGGCAGCCCTTGTAGAGGCACAATTAAACATTGTGGTGATTTTTCTTGCCTTTTCACCTTGCAACATTCTGGTGGGGAGCACACAAATATGTTTAAAGTAGCATGAGTGTTGTGTGGCTAGCATGACTACAGTACAGCTGCTTGGCATGGCAGGGCCTGAGGACTCTGGGAGGTTTTACTGGTGTGGAAGACTGCAGCACAGCAGGTACATGTGAGCACTGAGGTGAAAAAGCTCCTTCAGGGACTGGGACACCCAGTAGTGGTCTGTCTTGGGATACAGAAGCTCCCTGTGCCTCTCCACTGCCAACCAAGCTGGCTTGCTGTGCACCTTGGAACCACCCACTGCATGGTGTGAAGTGGGAAGAGGAGCCTGGGTGGGCAGGGTGGGCAGTGCCAGGACAGCAACCTGAGACTCACTCTGAGCAGCAGGGAGGATGGGGTGCGGGCTTTGAATGAAAAGAGGTGACCCCTTGCCAGTCCAAGAGCTGTAGAGTGAATAGCATCATTAAATTGAACAAAAATAAGAAAAAAAAATTAAACAAGAATATAACATTTGTCTAGAAAATATTACATAGCTTGGGAAAAAAATTGTTTTCCTTAGAATAAAACCTATTTTTTCCTTAAAGTAAATGTAAAACCTATATAACTTTACATAGTTTCTGTGCAATCACAAATTGAATGTATGAGTTTGTTAATTTTCTGAAAAGATCAGAAGTCCTATATATGCCAAAAGTGGTTCCTCTGTGATTTGTGAATGATCATTTTCAACACTTTAGTTCCTGGACCTTTAAAGAAAACCACAAGTAATAATATTTTATGCCTGTAAGTGTTTATGATTCTAGTGAATTTAAACAGGATTAACGACTCAACTCTGCTGCAGAACCTGCCAGGAACATGCAGTGGTATTATCCTTTTTTCTTCTAGTGGCTAGAACCACCTTTTTATCAAGGAAACAATTTTTAACGTGACTGCACTAATATTTGCATTTACACCTGTCCCGTTCCACTATAAGAAGCAGGAGCTGGGAAGGATTGTTTTGATAGATTTTTTCTGATGAAAAATCAAGCACAAACAACAGCAATATTATATCTGAAAACCGTTTATTGAATAAAAAAGAAGAAAAAAGGGGGGGGAGGGGAAGAAACAGGAGGCAGGAGACAAGGTTACCACAGAACCCTGGCTATTTATAGGCACTGATTTGGCAGATAGAGCATGCAAGTTGTGAACCTCGGTGGTCTGGTGTAGCCTCCATGGCGAGCTGGGCGCAATCTCCAAGCAGTGGTGGTGGGCGAAGCTGGGTGCGGGCAGCAGCTATGAACGAGTTGGAGACGGCGGCTGCGGAGCACGAGGTTCTCACAGTGACAAACTAGTTCTCAGAACTGGCACAGCAGGGTGAAGCAGGCACAGGCAGAGAAACAGCACCACAGGGAAGAGAGGGCGAAGGCGGGAGCAGAAGATGCCAAACTGCCCCTCCCAGTGACCCAAAGCAAAAAGACCTCATGGTGTGGCAGCTATCTTCCTTTATGTGCTCCCAACTCGGCTTCGCGGCTCTGTTTTTGGCGGGCATTTGGTCACTCGTCCCCCCTCTCCTGCACATGCCTCTGACAATCCTGACAACCACAGCTGAGGCAAACTAAAAATGGCTGAATTGGCTTCTCACAACACCAGAAATACTGTCCTGTTTGAACTCTTCTGGAAAGCAACATCACCAGACTTTTTCAGAGGCTTGTGATGCAATATAGTGGGCTGACTATAATTTGCCTGCCATTTATGATGGCTGTAAAGAAGCTTGTCATAGTCTCTGCAAAAATTGAAAGCAACTTATTGGGGCTTGTTCTTGTTCTGATCCCCTATATTATATCCAAGGGCATCCTGTATTAGAACTGGGTGGTTGTTCAAGTACATGTTTAAGTAATGAAGTTGACTTATAGAGCAATGTAAATCTAGGAAAACAGTAACACACATCAGATTAACAGTGCTTCTGACTAAAGCAAATGACAACAGCAAACTCTGCAGCACTGCTAGAGGCAAAATCTAACGTATAGGTTTTACAGGAAGTTCTACTGAAGTCAAGTGAAAATTTAATTCTGAAACGTGCTGCAGATATCTAAAACCTCCATTATTTACTGTAGAGGCCTGGGGTACTCGTCTCATAATTCCAGCATTCAGAGAGAATGGACCTGCAATGTGTGAGTCAGACAGTGCCATTTCTGCCTCTGCTCTTGCAGGTACTCCCCGGTTTTCTGTTTGTTTGTGCCTACCCCTCATAGAGAGAGCTTGGGTAAGCAAGTGTGCAATCTTTGACAGGCTCGGCAAGATTTTGCTCCTCTCACATTTTTGTACATTATATTTCAGGGATTTTGTTGAGATTTTAGAATGGCACGGAGTGGGGGCGGAGGGGGTGGGGGTGGGGCGGCACTGTAGAGGGTGTTGGCATTGTTTAATCCAGTCAGCAACTAAGTACCCCACAGATGTTTGCTCACACCTCCCATCACATACCCAGTGGGGAGGAGAATCAGAAAGAAACAGTGAACTTTGTGAGTTACAAACAATTTAGTAATTGAAAAAAACTACAATATAATACTAGTAATACTACTTATAATAATTATAATAGTAACAAAAACGAGAGCAAGAGAGAGTGAATTAAAACCCAAGGGAAGTTAAGTGATGCCCAATATAGTTGTTCACCTCACACTGACAGATACCCAGCTGTCGCTGTTGGAGTGGCCGCAACGCAAGAACATGGACACTGCACCGGGTTAGTGGC
>VYZQ01062636.1:0-13640 GCA_013400655.1 Mystacornis crossleyi
ACTCCCTCTCAGCCAGACCCAATGCTCCATATCTGCTTCTATATGATCCTTCATGGACTGCAGGGGGACATTCTGTTCCATCACAGTCTTCTCCATGGAATCTCTGCTCTGGCGCTTCTTTTCCCTCTTTCTTCTCTGACCTTGATGACTGTTTAACATTTTTCTCACTTCTCTCTCACAGCTGCTGTGCAGCAATTTTTACCCTTTTAAATACACTACCACAGAGGCACCACCAGCATCACTGGTGGCTCAGCTTTGAGCAATGTTGGGAGGGTCTAGGAGTTGTCTGAAACTGCCTTTGTATGACTTTGGGGCAGCCTCCAATGTTTTCTCACAGAAGTCAGCCCTGGCATACTCCTCAGATAGCAAAACTCTGCAGTAAAAACAATACAACCAGGAAGCATTATTTTCATTAAAAAACAAACAAACAAACAAGCAAACAAACAAAACAACAACCCCACACACACACACACACAAAACCCCCCCACTTTTTCAAGGGGTTTTGACCATTATTCAAAAAAAAAAGGACACAGTTGGGTTCTAGGCAGGATACTTATGCAGAACATGCTCACTTTGGTTCTGAATTTTGTCATTAGATTAAATGACTGCAACAGTTAATTTAATATCTATTTTGAGCGTAAAGTTTAGAAATTAATTCCTTCAATAGATTATGTGCATACTTTTGAAACTGTTTTCAACATAACTAATCTTTATTTATTGTATTTGCTTTAGTATTAATATTATGATTTTTCATGATGATCACATAGTGCATATTGATTGATTAGTGATGCAGGCATTAGTGATGTTTTACATGGCAAATATAGAATGAGCTATATTTTTTTAACGTTCCTCAACCACCATCTCCATAATATCTACACAAACTCAAATATTCTTAATTGAAACCTCAAGAACAGAACGGTTGCCTTCTTATTTTTTGAGTTTTATATTCTTTTACAATTGTCTATCATGTTTAAAATGTTTCATTATAAAAAGAAGAAACAAAGTATTACACTGGAAGAACAAAATCAGCTTGGAAATTTAATGATTTGGAATTGCTGTGCATGCTTCAAAGGATAATAGTCCTTAAATGAGTCTGCCTAATCTTTCTTGCCAAACTGCTGAAGATGGAAATCATTGGTTTACACATTCAAGTGATTATGAAAGAGATCAAAACTCAGGCCTATTCCCTGATGGAAAACACTAAGTTAAATTCCTTTTGGCTGACATCCCATCTTGATCTCAGTGGAAGGCTCTGAAAACAAAAGCAATTTTAAAGAACCGAAACAACTTAACGAGTGACAATCCACAGCCTTCTCTTTTGAGAAACAGCCCGTTTTCATTGTATTCATTTTTATTTATATTAAAATTGGAAAATGATGCAAAAAAGAGAAGCTGGTTTCTTTTAAAGCAGCTAGCAAGTTTTTTCAAGACCCCTTTTTACATAGTCTGGTACAGGATTAGAAAAAGTAAATCTTTTAGAAACAATAATGTAGGCAAATGCACAGAGGAAATAAGTACAGAATAAAACTAGGGCCTGTGTTCCAGAATACTGCTTTTACATTACAAAGATCCTTACACTGAAAAGAAACAGTGAAGCTACTGACTTCATTTGGGTTGGTCAAGTGTCTATGACTGAGAATGTGCTTTTTTTCATCATTTTACTGAACTGAGCCTGGAATGTGGGTTTGGGGTTTTTTTGGTGGTAACCTATATTAAAAATATAGTCTGTACTAATTGTTTCATTAAAATAATAGAAGTTGTATAGAAAGATGCTAAAGACATGCTTAATGTCTTCCTTTTTTTCTTCTTGTTTACTTTTATCTATTACACTACTAGGAAGAATTTACATATATGAGAGGTGAGAAATTATTTTGACCCCACAGAAGTTCGACTGGGTGAACAAATGAGTCTTTCACACAAACATTACTTGGAAGGACTAGTTTTGCTGGCAGTGTAGCTTAATTATTTATTCCAGGAGGGCAAAAAGGAAGAGCTACCAGTACTTCTGTAAGGCCCTTGATACTGTGCCCCATAACATTTTTACTTTTAAATTGCAGAAATATGGGTTGTATGGATGAACTGTTAGATTAGTAAGGCATTGGCGGAAGTCTGCATCCAAAGAATTACAGTCAATTGCTCATTGACCAAGTGGAAACCAGTAATGAGTGGTGTCTCTCAAGGGTCCGTATTGGCACCAACATTATTTAGTATCTTCATCAACAACATGGACAGTGTGATTGAATGTGATTGCAACCTCATTAAGTTTGCAGGTTACATCAAGATGAGTGGTCCAATTGATATACCAGAGGGACCTGGATGGGCTTGAGGAATGGGCCTGTGCAAACCTCATGGAGTTCAACAAGACAATAGGCAAGGTGGTGCACCTGGGTAGGGGCAATCCCCAGTATCAACACAGGGGGCGAATGTCTTGAGAACAGCAACACTGCAGAGAAGGACTTGGGAACACCAGTGGTTGAAAAAGTGGACATGACTCAGCAATGTGCCTTTGCAGCTCAGAAAACCAACCATATCCTGGGCTGCTTCAAAAGCATTTGGAGCGGACTTTCCACGATCAACTAGTAAACATACATTAAGAAGGTTGGACTAGATGATGATGGAAGGTCCCCTCCAACCCAAACCATTCTGTGGCTCTATGGTACTATGATTCTCTGATTAATTACTTGTTGTACATACAGAGATTTCATCTGTGGTGGCAAATGCAATAAAGGGGGAAAACCCAATAAACACATTAATGTTGCATTGGTTTAGACTCATCTCCACTCTACCCACTCTGCTGAACCTAAGCTTAGGAAGAGACCAAAAAGAAAAGGGCAGACATGTACAAAAATACCGTGCTGTGTTTCTTAACACTTCATACTTCAAATGATTGATAGGAAGTAATTTCATCTGTGGGATGACACTGCTAAATGTTGCAAAATTATACCAATGTGAATAAGAGGCAAATTTGAACCAGTATTGTAAGTTCACTTTAAAATTAAAGGCTCAAAAGCATGTTGTTTTATTCTGTGACTGCTTGTATGTTCTTGTTTAGCAAAATTTTTTTCTGATGTTTGTTAGGTAGACTGAGGCATTTTTTATCTATGTTCCACAATGAATTCTTATGACGTATTCTGCACACACAGGGCCTGATTTTTACTTGTGCATCATCCATGTTAATAACAGCATCTAATTAAGACATCCATTAAATGTCCCTAATGTTAATTTAATGAAAAATTCCTATAGAACTCCATCAGGCTCTCCCTGTTAGTTTAGCACTGCACAGCTTTACTCACAAATGTCTCAGAAGTTGTTACTGAAAAGATTACTGTACAACTAAAATTGTCCATTATTCAAGATGGAGAATAGTGTTCTATTACACTAGTTCTTCAACTGTCACGAATTATAGATGTCTGGGATATTTGTAAGATTTCTGTAGTTGTCATATAGTGTGATTGAATTCATGAATGGGTGAAGAGAAATACATTGATTGTTAGAAAAAAAAATTAGCAGACATGACAGTACATTTACTTGAAAAAAATGCTTAGTAATCTGGAAAAAAGTAAGATTTACTTCTCAATAAAATTGCCTAAATCTCATGTTATATTTAGACTGATTGCTGATTGCTATACAGCTCTTAGCTAACCAAAATATATTAGTTTATTAAGGCTTATGCTAGTATTCAGATTAGATATGTATTACACCTGAAAGTAGTTCATAATTGCTACACATGCTGGTAGGAGTGGAATTTTAATTTGATATTTATTTATACAAATAGTGAAAGAAACTAAATGTTGCAACTGGTTATACAGAAACACATTATGAGAAAGGGTGAAATATAGAAGTCCATAAGAAGAAAATGACTTTTTAAAAAGTAAAGTATTGCAAAAGCTCTTCAGCATCATTTAAAAAAAAAAAAATTAGGAAGAGAACCAGGGAAAGGATGATAGGGAAAGGAAGAAAAGGGCTCTTGGAATGAAATTAGATGCTTGCTAAAAGGAGAAAACAAGTCTTTGTATTTTATGCATATCTTCCCAAAAGATACTTGGATAGTCATCAGAAATTAATTTTAATATATTTGAAGCAAAGTAAGGAAACAAGCAAGAAAGACCTGTAATTTTGGTTTTATGCTTTTTATAAATTTCTGTCTGGACACATGGGGTATTAACTTTATATTATTACCAAAATGGCAGTTGACTTGACAAAGTAGATCATGTCTCTGCATTTCACAAAATACAGCTTTTGGAGAACTACACTAATGTACTACATTATCTGTTCTTATTGTACTGAAACTATCACTGATAGACTCAACAAATCACTCATGTCATATATTCATCCACTCTACTTACACCACTGCAGCTATTTTTGCTCTTCTCCTTCCTTTATTGTAAATAATTCAAGGGGTTTTTAATTTTTTTACATTTTTAGAAGTACCTCACCTACAGCTTCAAGAGAGACTTGGTTGGCAATTTAAATGAAAGTCAGGATCACAAGGGAAAATAAGCAAAACTTCCCATACATGTACTCTTGATACACAAGAAAACTGCATCATATGCTAGAGTGTTATTGATGATATGTGTATTTAAGACAAATTAACGCAAACTGTCCATTTGAGATCATGTTTATTGAAGGTCTGAAAAGCTGTTCAAACTTAAGGTTTAATAGTAATTCACTCTGTTCCTTTGTGTGATAAAGAAAAATTCAAAAATACCAAATATTTTGCTTATCTGTGTTGCTGTTCTGCAAGTTTTATATTAATAGGCCATGATAATTTCCCAATTGCCAGGGATTATTGTTGTTCCACCATCAGCCATTGCCAGCTCCTGAAAGATATCTCACTGTCATAGATCACACATTAAAATTTTGAGAAGTGGATAATTTCCATATTATTTTAAAAATAAAAGTGATGTCATGTTCAAACCTAACCACTCTGGATCAGACAGCAAAAAAACCCCTTAAACAGCTCTGCTCCTGTTCATGGTTTATTGCATGGCCATGCTGAAGTTTCAGTGCTATCTTGATCTGCAGGCCATCTCGATTTCCTCTCAAAATTAATGGAATTTCTACAACATTTTCAAGTTTTTTTTCAACCACCAGATTAATATTCTCTTTTATCTTTGTTTAACGTTAGGTAAATACTATGAATTGCTGTAGTCAGAGGAAGAAAAAGATTGTTTTAATATCCACCAAGAATCACCAGACATTAAAATTCCACTTTGATTTCAACTGTATGCCAACTTGAAAAGTTAAATAATTTTTCATAATCTCTTAAGGCATACAAAGAAAACTTTATAAATTATTTGCAGGTAGAATCATTCTGATTCAATTGCTGATGTTCTTACAGTCCTCTCCTCAGTAGCTAAAAGTTAAAGGTATGTCTCCGAACACTAATCACAAAGAAATCCAACAAGCATTTCACAATGCTCTTCAAAAATTCAGTCAGAGGAAAAGGAGTGCCCTCAGGATGATGCTATTCAGATAATGGGATTATTTGGAGATCATTTCTACTGGGGGAAAAAAAAAAAGAGAAAAAAACAGTCTTCACGTTTTCAGATTTCTTTAGCTCTAGATTCTTTCAGCCTTTATGGCTGAGAATTGCAGCCATAAAGATTTCTGTGTATACTAGATGTACTACATGTGTAGTCTAGGACTTTTAAATTTAGCAAGGTTTGTGGAAGATACTCAGTAGTTTCTATTCTCAACATCTTTTCTTTTCTTTAGAGGACAAAAGCTTTGGAAATTGTGTTTTTGTAATAGTAATGGCATTTCTATTAGATAACTGAGTGGAATATTTTTGTTCTAACTTTTTTCTACTTTTAAACTTCTAAAATTCTTCTTTCTATTAAATTGGCCTTGAGATTAATTTGGTTTTTTATATTTTCTTTATTTATTCCTGTTTTATTTGCAGTGAGCTTTCAACAAGATTGGCTGATCCATAAGTATGATGTGTATTCTTGGAGATATCAAGAGCAGACAGAATGCAAGCAACTTGTTTCTAATATCTGCTGAAGAAAGACTGGAGTTGCCACTGGCACCACTCAGTAAGAACGAGACACAATTGACTAAGTAAAGGTAAAAAATAGGTAGAAGAGAGGAATGGTAATATAGCTGGAAAACATGTCAGGAAACATCATAGAAGCAAAATTAAAGTAAAGAAATTCAGTTTCAAAGCCATATTTAACTGGCAGTGCTGACTGCTCTGCACCTAGGTCTGAGAGATTAAAGTGGTTGTGTATCATGCTAAAAGTATATTCTGTAAAAGAGAGCAGGAGAATTGTTTAGTCACAAAACATACAAAGATGTATCACCTTAACTACACATTTCAAGTTTTTCCAAGAGCTAGGTAAGTCAGAAGTTCCTTCAATATATTGTATATCCTTCCCAGCTGATATTGTTTTATAAATGAAATGAATATTAAACTAGCTTTCCATAAAAATTTTTTGAGAAAAAATTCTTTTTCTCTTTGTGAACAGAATCTCTACAACTTATACTCAAAGCTTACTTTGGAATACTAGCTGCTGTTTCTAACAACTCTGTTATTTAAATAAACAAAATACTTTAAGAGTGGCCATTCATGAGCTGAAATACTCTGAATCAACTGGGTGGACATATAATAGTGACATGACTAAGAATTTATGTGGTAATTTGAACTGCTGATAGCTTCAACACAGGCAAAGAATAGGAAGGTCTTTACTTCACATTCTCGTCCAGTGTTTTTACATGGTTCCAAGGATCATATAAAAGCATCACCACATTTCCGGGAATAGGACATCACTGAAATATCCCTGCCCTCCTTACACTTTGTATAAAGGAGGCAAGGTGATGTATCTTCCCCATGGAAATGATATTTATATTTCTGCAAAAGTCTGTCCACCTTACCAATTTCCCCTATGAGTGTAACTCCACCAGTGAAATCCTGGGTATCACACATGCCTGGATAATATTCTTGTCTAGTGTTTTATCTCCAAGATCAAAGCAGCTCACTATCTTTAATTTCTTACTGATAAACTGATGTTCAACCAAACTCTGGCTCCTCTGGCAATTAGTCAGTCAAACAAATAACAAAATGCATCAGCTGCTATGATTTTGTAGGGAAACAATTCCTTCATGAACATGACCAGGTGACTGGTCACAACGACACAATGCCAGGTGGCACAGCTCCTTATTAATCAGGCTTTCCTATTGTTAAGGGATACTTACGAAAATAAAAGGAAGAAATGGTTGTCTGGCCCAAATAATTTCACTTTTCTAACTCTAACCAACAGGCAATGAATGCAGTAGTACTCCAGCTGCTTATGTATGTCCCAATTTTCTTTCCCAATAGCCATCAACTGTGAGAGTTGTTAGTATGCACTCAAAATTTCTATCAAGATTCTACTGACATTTAAAGAGAAATACTTCATTAAATATCTTTCTGAAACATCACTAGTGACCCTTAGACTTACCAACTAAATAATGCAGATAATTTTCAGTATGTAGAGCATCTTGTACCTATTTCCACCGTGCAAACACTCCAAAACTCTGTGAAAGGGACTTCATAAGCAAACTCGTGAAAGCATGTTGTTGTTGCTGAAACTATGGACTTTTTATTAAAAAGAATACTCTGAGATAGGTATTACTGACTTTTTTTTTTTTTTCCCCAGTGTAGACAATTGTTCATATAAAGGCAATGAAACTGCATTGCTTTACAGATCTTAGGTCATGTTCAATGACTGTCTTTTAGCTGAGGTCTGTATGTATGAAGACTGTGCACATATGATGATGATAACAAAAAGAATAACTTAAAACACAGTTTACATTTGGATTAATCTCCCTGAAAATGTGTTTTCCACAGTTAACAGTTTACTGCTATGATAGCTGACAAATCAGATGGTATGCCCTAATTTCAGAGGATTACTACTTAAATAGATTTCAGAGAGGTAGCACTATATTTCTTCATTTTTGTTTATCGCCTTTTGTCCCCTAGCAGAATTAATGTGATTCTCTGCAAAAGCTCCAATTTGATGCAGCCTGGCTTAAGGGTGTTCTGTCCAATGCGCAGAAAGTACCTGATCTATTAGCACAAAACCAGAGCATTTCTGCCAGTGCTTCAGGAATGAGAATTCAGGAAAAGAGTAAGAAACATAAACAATGTCTAAATTAGAAACTCATGAGGATTTAACATTATGACTATAATCTTTGGGTTACATGCGGGCAGTGCAATTCACTGAGTAAGTAATGTTAAAGGAAATTATGATAACAACTTTTAACTTCCACGGCATTCACAACCTCAGTTACGTGTTAGGAAATTAATTTGCTTGGTGCTAAATGACCACAATCACAAGAGGAGAAAGTTTTCAGGAAGTAGGTATCCTGAAAACAATTCTGTAATTTTCTTATTTATCAGCTGATTTTTTCATCCACTTTTTTATTTCAGATATTTGGTTTATTTATTTCAGATAATTTGAAATGGTTGAATCAGACTATTAGTCTCCAATTAATTGTGTGTCCCATTATTTGCTTTTTTTATTCTTTTGAATAAATCGAAGGGATTTTTCCACAGTTTTATACAACTGATAAATTGTATAACTTGGTGAATTCTTTTAAAATTCAAACACATGACCAAATTGTAAGTAGAATAGTACTATATAGGTTTGGGATATTATTACCTTGTTTCTATACATCAGTAGATCTTTTCAATTAAAAAAAACCTGCCTGAACCCACTAATATTTTGAAGTAGAGAAAACAGCCTAAATAAATGTAATGTCTTTGTCAAATAACCAGTTGGGGATTTCACCGAAATGATGGATATTTTTTCTTACAATTTTCTTGTGAGTTGGGTCTTTTTGAGCTTTAAGGGACAAAACTGAAGGAGACGGTTCATCTATACAGTGCTGAATGTTTTGCTCTGCTTATCAAAAGAAACAGAATAAAGGTTTTAAAGCACTTTGGTTTCCCTCGAGTTAGAACAGGTAAAGATTATACCAAGGGATCAAGGTAAAATAATTACACATATTTGAAACAAATATCTTCAGGCATCCATATCTCCATGCTGGAACTGTAAAAATTTTACTACTGACAGTTTAACTCATGAGGTCTTCCAAAGACAATATTTTTTTTTAATTATAGGAAGAAATTCAGTGGTGAATATGCACTGATGACGTAGATCTGTTTCTATGTTATTTTGGATTCTGCTGTTTTCCTTGATTTTCTTTTTGCCACTGCTGTTTTCTCTAAATCAGCTATCCTGAAATAACTGTATGTGAGGAAAACCTCAAGATTCCTGCTCTTCCTCTATCCTATGGACTCTTCCTTTCACATATTAGAACTTGAGACAGAAAAATACAGTTGTGTTTTTTTTTCCCTATCTGAGAGGGAGCTAGTCAAAGGTCCTAAAAAATTTGCAGCTGTCCAGGTTTCAGGCTGTAGGGAGCACCTGAGCCTTTTACTGGATTGTAGCAGTGACAGAAGTTTTGTTAGATATTACCAGGTGAATGACCTGCTCAGCCTGGTAGCAGAGTTATGGGATGGTGTAAGAAAGGTTAAGGGGTATTAAAGGTTCAGAAAGGAAGACAGACTGATGGAACCGAGAGCTTTCAGCAGGAGCCAGGAGTAGCCACCCAAAAAAACTCAAGGACAAGGGGATCCTCTGTCCATCCCCCTGCAAGGAGCAGATACAGTTTGTGAAGAAAGGACAAAATAGAGGGTAGTCTATGCTTGGAGTGGCACACAAAATCCTTCTTTGCCCACCCCACCATGTGCCTCCGCACAATAGGTAGGAGGCTTTGTACATGGAAGACCAGCCTAAAGATGATGAAGGTACAGCTACACCAGAGGTGTCACCACAATTGGAAAGGTCAGTCCCCTGTATCAAAGGTGCTTCCAAGAGGAAGAGGAGATGGGTTATAGTTGTAGATGATTCCCTTCTAAGAGGAACCGGGAGCCAAATATGACAAACAGGCCCAATCTACAGGGAGGTCTGCTGCTTCCCTCAGACCTGGGATAGGGAAATCACCAGGAAGCTAGGAATTTATTTATACATGGCTCCACAGCTTCTGCCACCACCAAAATTTTGTGCTTTTGACAATGGAATGGCCTACACAGCACCAGGAATCCTTGCATCAAACAGAACTCCCCTTGTTTTGTGAGAGTGCCTGCACAGGAACTAGCAGGGCTCATTGGCAGAGCTTTAAACTGGACATGACCCAGCCATGGGCACTCCCAGCCCAGAAAGCCAAGTGTGTCCTGGGCTGCATCCAAAGGCCCGTGGGCAGCAGGGGAGGGAGGGGACTCTGCCCCTCTGCCCCGCTCTGGTGAGACCCCACCTGCAGAGCTGCCTCCAGCTCTGGGGTCCCAGCACAGGAAGGGCATGGAGCTGTTGGACAGAGTCCAGAGGAGGCACCAAGGTGATCAGAGGGATCGAGCACCTCTGCTCTGAGGAGAGGCTGAGAGAATTGGGATTGTTCACCCTGGAGAAGAGACAGCTTTGGGGGTGACCTGTTGCGGTGACCCAGCCCTTCATGCTGCGTGTCAATCAGGGCATCCAGTGGGTGGATTTCCCCGCCCAGGACAGAGGGTCCGACAGTGGCTCTGAGGATGGTGCCGAGGGCAGCNTCTTCTACAAAGAGTCGATGTCTCTCCTCCTTTGTCTAGGCTGCTCGATACACTTACCAGCGACTGCTGTCAGCTCCTTGCTGGAGCCTGAAGCAGCAACACAAGACTCGTCTGCAAAGCTTTGGACTGCCCTTGACCGGGACACCTCGGCAAAACGCCTGCTTGGCCTCCGGGCGGCCAGCATCAGTGACCTAATTGTAGCCTTTCCGTACCCGAAGGAAGCCAACAAGAAATACGGCAAGAGACTATTCACAAGAGCATGTAGTGACAGGACAGGAGCGAATCACTTCAAATTAAAAGACAGTAGGGTTAGATTAAATATTATGAAGAAATTTTTTACTGTGATGGTGGTGAGGCACTGGAATAGGTTGTTTTTTAGGGTAAATATATTTATTTTTCACATTCATATGTAAAGTCTACTTTCTTGCTCACTGATTTCAGTTTGTCTCCTACTATTTTTGGCATGTGTGGTTTTAAGTTGTCCTGAAAGCAAAGTACTATATTCATCCTTGTCAAATCTAAAGCCAGATAAGTTCCCTGTGCTGAAACAAAATGTTCCCTGTAGTGATGAACTTACCACACACACACCCATTTTGCCTCAAAAAGCAAAATTAAAAAATCATTACGTTTTGAACAAGTGAACATTATTACTCTCACAAAGGTAATGGCCTGAGCTGAATAAAGGATAAAAAGAAAAACTGTTAACTGATGGTCTGACTGGTACGTTTTATCAATTTTCCCTTTGCAGCTTTGGAGAGTCAGTATTTTTAAACTATGACTGGTCAGTACAGTCAGGTGTCCAATACAGTAATAATGTTGGTAGTCAAAGAATTCTGAAACAACTGTCGGGGAGACCCTGAATACAAAATACAGCTCTGTACTCTGTTGAGATTTCTGTCAACATGACTTTCCGACTGATTTCCTTTAGAAAACTCAAAGGATTGAGTTCAAACAAAAGACTTGTAGAATCATAGCATGGTTTGGGTTGGAAGGCATCTTAAGGCTTCTATATACCTTCACAGAATTGTGTTTAGCATCATCTAACAAGAGGATAAACTCTGCTTCTTTATCTTTATGCAACAAGACACATAAGTACTTGAAGGCTACTATTTTATGCTTAAACCTAGGCATACGCAGTTTGTTAGGTATGAAGGACTGTTTTTTGAGCAGCCTCCATCCAGGCAAGAGCAATAGAAGAAAGCTGTTCTGCCATCAGACTCTGATTGATTAATATAACTGTATTAAGATAGCGTATATATGTGTGCATGTATATATGTATACATATACCTCATAGATTGCTCTGAAAAATTCTGTAATATTTATAGAATTGCAGTATCATAGAATGGTTTGGGTTGGAAGGGACCTTAAAGATAATCTTGTTGCAATCCCTCTGCCAAGGCAGGGACATCTTCCTCTAGACCAGGTGGTTCAAAACCCCATCCAACCTGGCCTTGAACACTTCCAGGGATGGGGCATCCACAGTTTCTCTGATCAGCCTGTCCCAGCTCCTCATCAGCTTCAGAGTAAAGAACTTACTCCTAATATCTTAATCTACTTTATTTCCGTTTGAAGCCATTTTCCCTTGTCCTGTCACTATATGCCCTTGCAAAATGTCCCTCTATGGCTTTCTTGCAGGCCATTTTTGGTAGTAGAAGACTTCTTTAAACTTGTTATAGTCAGAGAAATTTTTCATTTTTGCCTGCCTTTTCACTTTTGGGATCAAGATCAACATTATTCACATGTATCAGTTCTCTACTTAATGCCTACAAAAGTAGGCAAGGTAAAACTGTGGGACAATTTTGAGTGTGTTAAGGACTAGTCAAAAAAAGCAACTTCTACCATGTATCTAATTATGCAATAATGTGTTTTCTTTGAGGTGGTTTGATTTTATTCTTACTATAAAATCTTTTAGGTTAAAACAATGCAAGAACAAAACCTAATAAAAACTCCAGGTATTTCTGATATTTCTGTCATTTTGACATTAGCTTGAAACAAAAAAGGCATGAAGTTAACATTGTGATGACAAATCACACTATTATTTTAATTAGTATTTTACAAGATATAATTATATTGTGATATGTAAGGGACTGAGGCTGAAGTGAATCCTGAGAATTAATCAAATAAGCTTTAATGTGGCACAAAGACATGAAAGAACTTGTAAAGAAAGTACTGTGTATCTTAAGAGAAAACTATTTCAATGTTATGGTTTTGCTTCTAAGACCCTCTCTGAATCCTCGTATTTAATGTGCTGCAACTCCAGCTACAAATTTTAATTCTGAGCTTCTTAATAGACTCTCTATACTGATAACTATCTTCTGAGGTTATTCAGAACCAGAAAAGTTATTTCAGACACACAGAGAACTCTGCCCTGATTTGCTCTTTGGCTTTAAACTTCTTCCTATTTAATGCAGATAGCTTCTAAGTAAATAACCTAAAAATGCCTGGTTTTCTATCCTGACTTTAAGCCTTGAGTCTCAGGATAAACTCTGAAACACAACATGGATATATGTGTGGAAGCACACACATGTAGGCTGTTTTCTGCCTAAATTTCTGAATTTCCTTTATGCTGAAACAGTGACTCCAAGTTTGTGGGGCCAAACTTAAGTTAGAATTTCACTCCTTGTGTTTTTAGGCCACCATGCATACCTTTAAGCTGGTCTATCTTCGGAGACAGTGCTATCAACATGGGAAATGGCTGATATGCATATACTGGAATTTGAAGCAATTCTCCAAACTGGCAGCTGCTATGTAACAGTGGATGATTTTTTTTCCACAGCTTTTTCACTATTTTTCACGAAAAATAAAATAATCCCACTTGTCCCTAAGCAACACTACTTTTTGGTTATAGAACTTAGCCACTGCAACACTTGTATGCACCTGAAACAAAACTAGATAGAATCCTTTGTTTAAAGATCATTCAGCAACTGATTTCAACCCTTAAAGTTTTACTTAAAGAATGAAAAAAAAAATCAGAATTTTTGCTGATCTCATTTAGTAGTGGCTGGGACTAAAATTATTAGTACTAAATAATTCTGTACACACACACACA